>PVIC010006514.1:0-54045 GCA_004025085.1 Thryonomys swinderianus
GCCAGCCTGAACTACAAAGCGAGACCCTGTCTCAAAAAAACAAAAAAACAAACAAACAAACAAAAAAACAACAAAAAAAAAGATATTGCCACCATCTTAAATGTAAATCACCATAACCTCTCAATTTAAATCATTTTTCTAGTCTCTCCTCTGGCTTTCTTCCAATTTATTCTCCATAGTGTAGTCAAACACTGTAATGAAAGTGAGAAAACCTTGGTATGTCCCTCTGCCTACTTCAAAACCCTCTGTCCATGCCACACTGCTCTCAGAAGTCCTGACTTTTCCGTAGATGTGGCCTTGACGACCATCTCCCCTGCCCATCCCCTACCTACCTCCAATCTTTTCTTTTCACCACAACCTTGCTCTGCCTCTAGACCACATACTTTGTTATCTTTCCCTTCTTGGCCTGGTTTATATCTCAGGTCTTGGTTTACATGTTACTTCAAATCAGAAGCCTTTGCCATCCATCCTGACACCAATCCCTACCTCTGGAATACTTGCTATTCCCATCTGCCTTATTAGTGTGAGTGAGTGTCTGTCTCCCTCTCTCTCTCATAGCGCTCTAACCCAACCCTTCACCATTCTGGCGCTTAACACAGACTAGGTCATAATCACTTGTTTATTGTCTCCATTCCTATTCAGATCATAAACCCCGTGTAAACTCTTGGTACCAAGCTATAATTCTAGTTTCTAGCACTCTAGCTGATATTGAATAACCTGTTATTAAATGAAATCTAATTTTTTTTTGAGACAGGGTATCGCTTTGTAGTTCAGGCTGCCCCTGAGCTCACTATGTAGCCCAGGTGAGTCTTGAATTCAGCAATCCTCCTGCCTCTGCCTCCTGAGTGCTGGGATAACAGGCTTGACCCACCATGCCTGGCACTGCGGTTTGTGGTACTCATTGCTGATGGCCATGAGTCACCACGCCCGGTATTGTTGTACGTGGTTACTGGGATCAGGATTGAACCCAGGAACTTGTGCTTGCTAGGCAGGTGCTGGAACCACTAAACTAAATCTCCGGCCCTGGCATGTAACTGTTAAATAAACACTGATGAAATCTCTTAAGGTCAGTTTAATTAAAATAATATACTAAGTAGGATTTTAGTGGGTTTTATTATAGTGAGATAAAAATATTTTTCTGGATATTTTTGTTTACATTTTTAGGTATATGCCATACTGCATTCAACTCTTTAACAACTCTCATAATCCTTATAAATCCTTGTAATATAAACTGTTTATATAATCCTCTTTTTTTCTTCCACAAGGTTTAAGGAAGGTAAACTATAAATAAAAGGGAGACCTTCTGGGTACTACTACAACATTTAATTTTAAATGTCCCCTTCTTCCTTTAATTTTCCCTCTCTGTGTTGATCAAATTTAGAAATATAAATCCTTTTAATAAAGTACTTATAATGTGTGAAATTCATGGAAGCTGGCCTTTAACCTTTATCAGCTTTGCTACCTTATATGGCATAAGCTGCACGTTCATAAAATTTATCTTCTCTACCAACTTAAATCACTAAATCATTATGAGACTCAAAACTGGTATTATCCTTGAAAGTAAACTGTTATTTGCAGCCATGTCAACTTGGAGACAAGAAATCCATTCTATAAGAAATCTGGGATGCCGGGCGTGGTGGCTCACACCTGTAATCCCAGCACTCGGGAGGCAGAGACAGGAGGATTGCTGAGTTCGAGGCTTGCCTGGGCTACATAGTGAGCTCAGGGCCAGCCTGAACTACAAAGCAAGACCCTGCCTCAAAAAAAAAAAAAAAAAAAAAAAAAAAAAAAAAAAAAAAAAAAAAAGAAATCTGGGAAAACAGCAAGAATAAAGACAGAAAATATATGTGTAGAATGGAATTAACAATGACAGGTCTAAGACTTAGAACCCAGAGAATCCTGCTTCCAAGACTAGCCTTTGGCTGGCATCCAGGAGTTTGACTGATAAACAGTTCCTTACATGAAATATTCTCTACGTGGTAAGTATTGCTCACTGTGACTGACCTGTACAAAGAATGTGGTTTATGTTGAATACTTGTATTTATTCTGAGAGTGTAAATTTAGGTAAGTGCTAGTCAGAGGTGCCAATGCAACCAGTCCCAATAAAAATTCTGGAATTAGGACTGTGACTGAAACTGCCAACTGTCTCCTAGAGTTTGCTTTCTCTCTTCATTCTTTTTAGTACTAGAAGTATAGGGTTTTCCTAAGAACACAGCCACTTAGCTAGAGACTACATTTCCCAGATTCCTTATACCTAAGTGTGGTTGTACAACTAAATTCAAACTAACAGGAACATTTTTTTAAAAAATTGGTATATGTAAATTATAGGTCATCTTCTTAAAGACAAACTGTTTTTCTTTCTTTTCTCTTTTCCTCATTTTGATATCCAGGAAACAGCAAAAACTACAACAGCGCTTTGGATTCAAAAATAGAAGCCACAGGTTCTGGGGATTTAGCTCAAGCGGTACCACATAAACCTTGGATGCACAAGGGCCCAAGTTCAATCTCTGGTACCACCAAAAAAAAGAAAAGAAAAAAATAGAAGCCACATGTTCAAGATGACAGAGATGTTCTTAAATCTCTACGTGATTTTATGTAACTGCACTATCTATCTGTCAAAGACTATTTGCTTTCACTTTTTAATATTATTGGAGAAAGGATTAATTTTGTATCTTACTTTACTGTCTTACAGTCTGCTCTAAAGCTCAGCTTGTACCTGATACACAGTTACACCAGTATGGGCTTCAGTCTTCCTAGGTAGGTCTTCTCTTTCTGAGGTCAGAAATCATAAAAGGCCACTTTAACACTAAATTTATTAAGAATACTGTCTGACTCTTGACAAACTAAACTTTAAAAAAATTTAGAATTTGTTATTCAACCCAATATGGTCAAAATGTTATTTTTCTTTCTTTATGCAAGGTCTTGTTATGTACTGTAGGCCTGTCTTTAATTCACAAAATTTTACTGTTCCAGTAGAATATATCCTTTGCAAGTACATATTATATTCTTAAAAACTGACCTCATGCTAATTTACAAAAGAAGTGTGATCTAAATTTAAAGAATCAGTATCATACGAATCATTTTCTCTGACAGTACAATCACGCAGCATATAAGGACACTTCAGTCAACACTCAACTGTATATGTAAGAGACCCCTGAAGATTATAATGGACCTGAAAATTGTCAATTTCCTAGTGATATCATAGCCAAAGTAATGTGGTAGTGCCACACATTATTTAGATGTTTATAGTGAAGCTGGAATAAACAATACTACTATGTTGCAGGGTTCTATAAAAGTGTAGCACACGTACTTATTTATGGAGCCATAATACTTGATAATACTAAAAAGTGACTACACAACTGATTTATTTACTACATTGTATTTTTATCAGTCTTTAAAACCCTCCCTCTTATTTAGAAAATGTCTGTAGCAGCAGCCATCTACATCTCTTGCTTACCACACTGCAACTGCATCAAGGGGCCATACCAAGTGACTGACACATAAAGCACAGGTTTGTCTAAGGATACCCTACGTTTTCATTTCTCAGATGGTTTCCTATCACTAAGTGGTGCACGACTGGACAGCATATAATTTATTATTAATTGTGCAATGATGATACAGAGTGTATCACTACGGTATATTTTAGGGGTATAAATTTACAAAATAAGCTTTATTTTTACAACCAGGACCTTAATTTGACACAGTACTATGATACTTACAACAAATGTAGAAATTCTAACCACATAAATCCATATAAACATACTTTATGAGAACACAGTAATTAGTGGTCTAAATGCAGACAAATCCAAATACACATATTAGTTTTCACTTAGCAGTTGTAACAGAGAATGCTACCAACATTAAAGTAAGGACAGTACTTATTTCATGGAATTGTTCCAAAGATTTAAAGAATCCTAATATATACCAAGCATTTAGCATGCCTGGAACACAAAACAACTTAAAAAATGTTCTTGTTCTCTCTCTGCATTTTTAAAGTTGGTTATTGACTGATAATTGCATTTTATTGATTAAATACACCTGTAATTAATTACTTACTTTATGCCAACCACAAATCTAAGACTAAAACATTTTCAGTGGGGTTTTAATTCTTATGTCTCACTGCAAGGCAGCTTGAACTACCAGTGCTAGGTACATAAACCCATTCAGTGGTTTTTATTAATTCACTAATAAAAAGACTGATAAAAGCAATTAGTTTGGTTTATACAACGAGTGATATAAAGCAACCTGGTAGGACAGTCATGCTGTACCACTGGTGGTTCACGACAGCGGCAATACCTTAATATTAAAAAAAAATACAAAACCTATTTATACTATGCTATGGAAATACTAGCCTTGCAAATATATTTTTATCATAAAAAGTAAAAATGGCTTTTGCAGAATTAAAAAGCGCCATTCCAGACATGGAAGAGCCTGTAATCTAACTGAGAGGAATAACAAAAATACTGGTCATTACATGATCAAGTACTGTAACATGAAAATATCTCCTAGATTCTGTAGAGGCGTCAGTGCTTGAAGAGTAGCCTGATATAAGGAGACGGCACAGCACTGACTAGGACTCCCAAGAGGAGAGTAAAATTATAGGCAACAAGTTCAAACTTGGTTGATTCAACTCAAGGATACTGTTCAGACTTGGAAAGTAAGAATGGAAAACTGAAACTCATTCACTGAAATTATCAGACATAAGAATGACAAAATTTTCACACGAGGAAAATAACACTTCAATAGAGAACATCA
Source organism: Thryonomys swinderianus (assembly GCA_004025085.1). Lineage (NCBI taxonomy): Eukaryota > Metazoa > Chordata > Mammalia > Rodentia > Thryonomyidae > Thryonomys > Thryonomys swinderianus. The sequence goes on from PVIC010006514.1 coordinate 4,756, forward strand.
TACATTATTTAGGAGTAACAAATTACAGATGCTATAAATAAAAACAACAGAGAAAACCAGCCTAAAATTATCAGGACTGGACTCCTGATTATGGCAATGATACAGAAGGATTAAGAAAACAAAAGTCAAAAGATCTAGTGAAGGGACCTGAGGTTGTAGGTCAGTGATTCCGGCACCTGCCTAGCAAACATAAAGACCCTGGTTTCATCCCTGGTAACCACATACAACAATACCGGGCATGGTGACTCACGCCCACCAGCAATCAGTACCACACACCACATTGTTGGGTGTAGTGGCTCACGCCTGTCATCCCAACACTTGGGAGACAGAGGCAGGAGGATTGCTGAGTTCGAGGCTTGCCTGGGCTACATAGTGAGCTCAGGGCCAGTCTGAACTACAAAGTGACACCCTGTCGCCGAAAAAAAAAAAAAAGGACAAAAATGGTTTGGTATATGAAAAAATGCTCATCATTCACTAACCATCAGTACAATGAGCTATCACTTCACACCTATTAAAAACATCTATTGTAAAAGAGAAAAGATACATGGTGAGATACAAAAAGCAACTCTTTACAGTGAGAATGAACACTAGTAATTTATAGGAAACACTGTGACCAATAAAAATCAATTTAAAAAAATTTTTTAAAGTTGGGGGTCCTCAAAAAATTAAATACAGAATACCATATGATCCAGCAACCCCACTTCTAAGTACCTACCCAAAAGAAAGGGGAAAAAAATCTGAATGTTGGGCCAGAGATTTGGCTCAGTGGTTCCAGCGCCTGCCTCGCAAGCACAATGGCCCTGAGTTCAATCCTGGTAACCACATACAATGCTGGGCGTGGTGACTCACGCCCACCAGCAATCAAATACCACATATGCAGTGCAGGGCATGGCAGCTCATGCCTGTAATCCCAGCACTCGAGAGGCAGAGATAGGAGGATTGGTGAATTCGAGGCTTGCCTGGGCTACATAGTGAGTTCAGGGCTAACCTTAATTACAAAGCAAGACTCTTGTCTAAAAAAAAAAAAAAAAAAAAGAGTACAGTCTAAAATAAATATCTGAAAACTTGTAAGTGTCTAAAATGCAGACCTAAGTTTTAAAGAGGTCTTTATGCTATGAGTTATCTGAGAAGGCTTTACAAATAATAGTAATATTTACAAATATAGTAAATCCAAAGTCACAGTAGTGATTCTACAAACAGAATAAAAACAAGAGCTTAGAAAATTAAAGAGTATTATGTCAGCAGCACCATTAAGTAATTGAATCTAAAAAACTTGAGATAATCTTTCAAATTGTAATAAATCATTTAATTGTAATAAATCATTTAAGCTGTAATAAATTCTTACAATAAATATAGAAAAATATCAAGCCTCAAGGATGGATGATCTCCATTTCTCCTAATGATTCTAAAGCCCAGGAACTCATGGTATCACATAGAGATGTAGTCATTTTTTACGATTGAGGTTCTATCCCAACTAATTCCTGATTGATCTTCTATGAATGTAACCTTTTATCAGATCATTTCACTGTGGGAACACTACCGATGATTGCTACTTGCTTTCACATGGAAGCTAATAAACATTCTAAGATAAATCATTCCTTTATCATCCTTATAGTCACTTAAAACAGGATGTAATCATACCACTCTTCTTGTACCTTAAGCAAAGGATGCTCTTCTTAAGTCTATGGTGTATTAGAGTGCACCTCATCCCTCCTGGTCTCTTGTTCAACCTCCTACCCACTTCTTGCCACGTCCAGTACTGGAGACTGATCTCAAGGCATGCACCCTGAGCTTCATGAACAGCCTGCTTCACTCAAACCTCTTTTTAATTTTGAGACAGGCCTGGCTAAGTTGCTCAAACTGGGCTTGATCTTGTGATCTTCCTGTGTAAGCCTCCCCAGAGCACTGGTATTACAGACATGCACCACCATGTCCAGCCTCTTTAAATTCCATTAAATCTATGTACATCTGACACTATTGACTCCTTGTATTCTAGTATCTGATATCTCCATCCTATCCAGATTTCAAAGAATTAGCATTTCTTGACTAGCCTTACAAATTCAGTTATGTTCCTGTTTTTTAAAATCTTCACACATACAGAGTAACAAAAGTAAGCTACTAAAAAAAAATAAGCTACTGACATATACAATAACATCAAGGGATCTCAAAAGCATTTACAATTAAAGGATCTAGTACAAAAGGCTACATGCTGAGTGACTTCTTGGATAGACAAACTGTAGGGATGAAAACCAGGTAAATTATTGTCAGGAAACGGATATAAGGGAGGGAGAATTATTGCAATTGGACTACAAAAGAACTTTTTTCTTTTGGAGACAGAATCTCTCTTTGTAGTTCAGGCTGGCTCTGAGTTCACTATGTAGCCCAGGCATACCTTGAACTCACAGCAATCCTCCTGCCCCTGCTTCCAGAGTGCTGGGATTACAGGTGTGAATTGCCACACACTGTACTGTTGTACGTGGTTCCTGGGTATTGAACTCAGGACCTTTTGCTTGCTAGGCAGTTGCTGGAACCATTGAGCTAAATCCCTGGCCCAAACTTTTTTTTTTTTTGGAGACAAGGTCTCAGTATGTATTCAGGCTGGTCTTGAATTTATTATGTAACCCAGGCTGGCTCTGAACTCACAGATATCTTACCGCAGCTACCTGAGTGCTCAGATTACAGGCATGTGCCACCACACCTGGCTCCAAAGGAACTTTTTTTTTTTTGAGACAGGGTCTCGCTTTGTAGTTCAGGCTGGCTCTGAGCTCACTATGTAGCCCAGGCAAGCCTCGAACTCAGCAATCCCCTTGTCTCTGGCTCCCGAGTGCTGGGATGACAGGCGTGAGCCACCACACCCAGCAAAGGAACTTTTTGAGGTACTGAAATATTCTGAATCTCAACTGTGATGTATATGACAACACATCTGTCAAACTCATCAAGCTCCAAACCTAACAAATAGTTCATATAAATTATATCTCAAAACTAAAAATATACACACACATACAAATAACCTTCACAGATGGCTATAATGATCTAAAAGATAACTGATCTAAAAAGTAAGATTTCAAATATCTCTACCTTCACATGCCTACTATGAAAGCCCTATACCTAAATCGCAGAGTGCTTTAAAGATGAATGTAGAGCGAAGCTTATTTTCTCCACCATACCTACTGGCATTATTCCCTGCTATGTTCTTTACCTTGTTTAACAGCACTATTATCTAGCTTTAATCGTCCCCCATGCCCAAATCTCCCAACAGGACAGACCCAGGTCGCAACTATTACTCTTTCACATTTCCCGTCAAGTCAAATGTTCAGTCTTCTTCTCTTAGATATGGATCCTTTTCCATTACTCAGCTACTGTCACAATCCTGCTCCTGCCTTGTTTAGCCTGTAACAACTGCAACAGGGCTTCTCAGGCTGGAGCATCCAATCTTTCCTTATGCTGGTACTCTGAGATAACTTTCTAAAACACACAGAGGACTGTACTGTACCATTACTGGTTTCCATCTACCTACTAAAAGCAAGATTGTCTTTAAAATTTAAGCACCAGCATTATCCCAATCTCTTATTTCCTACCATTTCCTTATACATGTGCCCTAACACTCTCATCAAGCTTGTCATATCCTTTTCAAAGACCATGCTGGAACTAAATTTGAGTACAGCTCAATGTCACCTCTGCTAATAGAAACAGAGAAAACATCAAACAGAAGTAATCTTCAGTGCATTCTTCCATAATGATTTATACAGCTAAACAAGAGTACATTATAGTTAACCACTCAATATTTAGTAGGCACCATGGGATCATGAAAATGAAAGATAAGTAAGATAAACTCCCTGTTCAGATTTCAACTAAAACTACTACCATCAGTATCACAACCTAAACTAAGAGCTCCCACAAGGATTCTTTTTTTTTTTTTTTTTTTTGAGACAGGGTCTCGCTTTTTGTCTCAGGCTGGCTCTGAGCTCACTATGTAGCCCAGGCAAGCCTCGAACTCAGCAATCCTCCTGCCTCTGCCTCCCAAGTGCTGGGATTACAGGCGTGAGCCACCACACCCAGCTTCCCACAAGGATTCTTAATGTGGAGTCTGCTTGCCCACAAGGGTCTGAAGTTCAGGTTGTCAGTGAAGCTGGACAAGGAAAATGCTATTTTACTTTCACTACACTCCAAATACAATTTAGCATTTCTTCCCCCACATAGGCAATGCACCCCAGTGGAACTGGCAGTTCTGTAACTATGGTCAACAATATGAATCAGTATATCATCACACTAAATTGATGCAGATATCTAGAATATTATGTTTATCAAAACTGACAATTCCAGTATTTATTAGCTCTACCCCTGTCTTGTTATTTAATCAGTTAATAAGGTAGTCCATGCTGTTATATCACAAATTTAATATTTTAGAACCATTTCAGAGACCATTCTTTATAACTCTATGTATTTCATTGTAAATAATTGTAAAAAAATTTTTGAGGAGTATTTACTAGGCTGTCTTAGGTGTACTTGGCAGGAAAGATGAGTAAGGGTAGCACTCTACACTATCATTCCACAGAGGAAAACAAGTGACCAGCCAGGGGACAAGGTGGGGATATGAGATGCTGAAGGAAGACTGGTAATTTGGAAGGCTTAAAAAACAAAAAACCAAACAGTAACAACAAAAAACTAGATTGACTGATTAATGTTGGTAGGTAGTATTGGTGTGCTAGGCAAAGGATTCTGCCATTAGCACTGCCATTAGCTATAAGCTCCAGTCCAAGATTTACTATTAAAATAATATCTTGGTAACTACAACTAGTTAAAAACAATCCACTTAAAAAGATTTCCTACAATCTTTTCCAACTGTAAAGTAGATCAATATACTTTTAAAAAGTATTATTCATCTTCTCTTTCCATTCTTCCATTGCTATTTTTTCTACAACACTTTATTATTTTTTCTTACATTACAGCTCTTTCCTCCATTCTCTCATCACTTTCCTCTTCCATCATCAGTTTATTTCATACTACTCTTAACTTTATGGCATATGCTAATAAACTTCAAAGTACAAAAATTACAGCTACTTCTTAAAATGTAACATAGTGGAATGTTCTTTGTTATAAAACACCATTTTAAAATATTGCATTTTGTCTTTCTATAGTAAGCTTTGGCCTACTTATTGTATTACTGTGTGAAGATCCTTTTTCCTGTGTGTGCCACAACTGCCTACACTTTATGTTTAAGTGAAAATTCTATGAAGTGCTTAATAAAAACATTTCAAGTTAAAAAAATAGAACCTTGCAAAGTGACTGGGACATATTTTCAAAAAAAAATCTAAAAATGTGCTGGTATGTTTGAAGTCAATTATTAAACTTCTTTGCATTTTGTAAAACAAGTAAAACATGTCTGATTTTTCCAGTGAGAAGGCAGTATATCATACAACATTTCATGTTACCTCTCAAAGTAGCTCTAAAAGATAATACTCAGCAAGTTTTAGAGGACAGATGTTATGATGTCTAACTTTCAGATCAACTTTTGAAAACTGAGACCTTTTTTAAATTTCATGATAGAACTTTCCATTATATTCTGTAAGGTTTTTAAAACTTCACTCACAAAGGTTCTTTGTTAATAAAGCGCTATCAAGTGAACTCACAAAGGTCACTCCCAGTACAAAATGAAGTAATCTCAATGCTTCATTCTACATATTGAAGGAGAAAAGCAAGGTCAAACAGTTGTTAAGTACCAAGAAAATAATCAACACACAATTAAAATTATCAATAATATGATTTTTGGACACTTGCAAATTCTTATAGTATAATTCTTAGTATACATCTGGAATATTTTAAGAAGCAGTCATTGAACTTGTGATTTCTCTTGTGATAGCTCTTCAGAGGAAGTACCCTAGAAAGCTTCTAAAACTAGACAGTCCTTGTGCTGTCTTTCAGTAACTTCTGAGGATCACAAAATACTTTCTATTATTTTTTAATTTATTAAGGTATGTAGCTTTGTATCATCTGAACAAATGAGTACATTTCAACGCAATACTAATTTTTTATTCTGTATTTCTGTAATACATAAAATTGGATTTGGCTTAGTACTTGTCAGTTTCTCAGAAGTACATATATATATGCAAATAAAAATAACTATAAACAAAGCCAGAGTCTAATATATAGTTAAGTACAGTGGAACATTAGTGTTTTTTTAGTATCTAGTTTCTAGTTCCAAACTACTATTAATAAGCTATGAGATAGCAAACAAACCTACGTAATACCAACTGGTACTAGAAGACAACAGTGCTTTTTTTTTTCCTGGCAAACAGTTATTTTATTGTGCATGCTTTTTTCAGACAACTGAATAATCTTTCCTCTGAGTCTTAAAAATCAACATATAAACATGTCAATATGTATTCAACTAAAGATTGTGGCAGGAAGAAAACAAAATCTAAAGAATCTTTCATAAGCAAAATAAAAAAGGATAAGATGTTTAAAAATAAAATTTAACTAATCAATAACCATATAATAATTTCATGATGCACTTATACTTTAAGACAGCATTCTTGGCAGTAACTTCTACCTTCTAGGTTAAGTAATGAATTTTATGCTAGTAATTCTACTTTGGTTCTTATCAAAATTAGTATAGAAAAACTGAATTTAGTAAATAGTCAAGTATAAAATATTTCTAATCCCTGATTTCTAAAACATCACCTCCAGTTCTAAAACTTAACTTAGGTAAAATCTATTCTAAAACTTTGAAAAATCAAACTATATAGCCAAGATACTACTTAAATTTTCTGCTGCTATAAAGCTAGAGAAAAGATCAATAGTTGTCAGGAGTTAAGAGGTAGGCACAGAGTCTGTTCAACAACAGAGGAGTAGCATAAAAGTATTTTAGGGCAATGAAATAGCTCATTATCAATGTAACTATAAGTATCTAGCACAGGAATGTAAGTGCATGTACATATATGTTCACAGCAGCACCATTCCAAGTAATCAAAAGGGGAAAGCACTTTTTTATTATGTGGGCTTCACTTACCTCAGTACATTATAAAGTGCATATACATACATAAATATCTCTTTATAAGTAAGCAAACATGATAGTGACAATGGCAATGATAATGAAATAGTGGTAGTGATATGTGCTTTCCAAAATAAGGAAGTTATGTCTGCATTCAACATGGTTATGTTTAAGAAATATTCAGAACACCTTAAAGAGTTGAATGTTCACTACAAGCACAAAGAGTGCCACTCATCCATAAAACACAGCCACAAGTAAAACAGGGCATCACATTTGACTGAAAAGCCTTATTTGAATGACAAAGCTGGAAAACCATTAGAAATATTAGCAATTAGTTACTGGCATTTGGCTGTGACAGCTATGTCAGGATGTGAAACTTACCAAGAAAGTAAACAAATGGCCCTGTACACAGAGGCAATGAAGTGCTGAAGTTGGGGGAAAGGAAACCTTGTTGTCAACATGGAAGAGTAGCCCTGACGAGTGATTACTTGCTCCTCACTTACAGGTGCTGAGCAATACAGCATCAGGACTACAGAACATAAAAGCAGAAGCCAGAATTCATGCCTTCACTCATTTAGCAACTGGCACCTTCAAAGTGTCACATATGTGGGGCCGCCAAAAGAATAAAACACTTGTTCTAATTTTAAAAGTTCAGAGTTCAATTCAGCTCTTACCAAGAATGTGGAGCAAATGAAATTTTTATATGTAACTGAAGGGGTGAAAACTTTGTAAAATAATGTAGTAGAATCTAATAATGCTGAGTATTTTATCTTATGACCTATAAAATTCAACCTGAGGTGGGCCAGAGATTTAGCTCAGTGGTTCCAGGGCCTATCTAGCAAGCACAAGGTCCCTGGTTCAATCCCCCAGTAACCACATACAATACCAGGCATGGTGACTCATGCCCATCAGCAAGGAGTACCACACAACACAGTGCTGGGAATGGTGGCTCACACCTGTAATCCCAGCATTTGGGAGACAGAGGCAAGGGGATTGCTGAGTTCCAGGCTTGCCTGGGCAACGTAGTGAACTCAGGGCCAGCCCAAACTACAAAGCGAGACCCTATCTCAAAATAAAAAAATTAAAAAATAAATAAATAAATAAATAATAAAAAATTTAAAAATTCAACCTGAGGTAATATTATAACAGAAATGTGCACATATCTTCCCTCAAAAAACTTGCACAAAAATGTTCATAGCAGCATTATTCATTACAACTTCAAACTAGAAATGACCTAAATATTAAATAGTGATAAGGTAAATACACTGTTGGAATAGTGTACTACTATAATTTTCAACCAGAAATGACTGTCTCCAAAGGACATTTAGCAAATCTGACTACATTTTAGATTAACACAACTGGGAGGTACTACTATATTTAAAGAGTAAAGTCAAGGATCCCAGTGAAACACAGAAGAGCTCTCACAACAAATTACTTCACCCAAAAAATGAACAGTGCTGACTTTGAGAAATCCTGCCCTACACCAATAAGAATGTGAACTAGACTTCACAAACTATATGGATAAAACTTACTGGTGGGGAGCAACCACAACAACAAAAACACATGTATACAACTCATGTAAATTTCAAAATTAGAAAAGTAAATCCCTGGTGTTAGAAGTCAGGGAGGATAGTGGGGGGACATGGTAGAGACCTTTATAAAAACAGGCAATGTTCTATTTCTTGAACTGGGTATTAGTTACTTGGCATTATGTCTAAATTCACTGAGCTGAGTAATATCTGTCATTTTAACTTGTATTATTCTTCATGAAAAGTTTACTCAAAAAATCCACAGAACTGTATACTACCATGAGAATCTTACAGTATATGCAGTGTTTTTCTATGGCAGCCAATTTCTTTTCCTTCTCTTTTCTTCTCCTTTCTTGTTGCTATTTTTCCCATTTTATTTTTTACTGATTGTTCTTATTTCTGTAAGAGTGTGAATACAATATCTAGTTCTGGGGCCTTCAGTTTGTTCTGTTCTTGCTTTTCTTCCTTATTTCTTTTATTCTGCTGTCATTACCAGTTTCCCAAAGATTACACGATCTTCCTGTGTCCTTTAGCCCTACTTCTAACCTCCCCTTCTCCTTTTATTTGGCTACTCTCCCTGACTCCTTCTAAGTCTTCTTCCCAGAAGGTAAATTTACTATACTGCAAGGCTTATTTACTGCATTTCTTATTTACTTATTTACTATACATTTCTTATTTTCTTATTTACTTATTTACTATACTGCAAGGCTTATTTACTGCATTTCTTATACACTTATTACTGTATTTCTGGTTGGTCCTGGATTTTTATATATAACACAAGTCTAGTTCATGAGGTTGAGGGTGATAGTTACAATCTGTCACTTTCTAAACTTGATGCTACTGTTGATACTGATTGTATTACTATGGCCAAGGTGATATGATTGTTCTAGACAGTTGTTCTTCCTGGTATACCGAGACTAAGATTGCCTACGGATCATTACAGACTCAAAACCCAAAGAGAACTATACCTGGAAGACACCTCTGGGGAAGTAGTCAACCCCTAAAATTTCTAAATATTAGTAATAGAGATATTTGCAATAAGCAATATACAAGCATCAAGCCAGGACATAAATTAAAAACATTAACAAAAAAAATGATAAGACAACCTAAACAAGACTTAATCCCAGACTTCCAGATAACCAAATGCAAATTCAGCAGACAACAAGATGAACAATCCAAAAGCCAACCATGTCTAGTACTTCCTAAACTGGTAACAAGAAAGCTAACAAAGCAGATCAAACAGGCTCTAGAAGAAATGAAACCAGAAATATTTTCTCAGATAACAATAAACATGGTGACCATAATGAGATAGGATTGGCTGAGGATTTAGCTCAGTGGTTCTGGCATCTGCCTGCAAGGGCAAGGTCCCTTGATCCTCAGTACCACACACCACAGTGCTGGACGTGGTGGCTCACACCTATAATCCCAGCACTTGGGAGGCAGAGGTAGGAGGACTGCTGTGAATTCGAGGTTACCCTGGGCTACGAAGTGAGTTCAGGGCCAGCCTGATCTACAAAGCAAGACCCTGTCTTGAAAGAAATGAGAGAGACAGAGGAAGGGAGGGAGGGAGGAAGGGAGGATTAATAACTCTAGACCATACACAGAAGAAAAAAAAAAAAACAGAGATGGGAAAATGATGGAAAACATGAACTACCCAACATAGGAAAGAAATAGAAAACAAATCCAAGCGGATATCCAAGATATTAAGAATTCCCCTGGAAGTATCTGCACCAGAATAATAGGGAGAACAGAATTTCAGATATAAAGACAGGATTGTGTTAGGTGAACACAAAAAGAAACACTCCCTAAAAATAGCACAGGACCATGAGAATCAACCTAACACCTACTAGATGATGCAAAAAAGAGTAACTTAAGGTTGACTGCAGTCACTGAAGAAGCAGGAGATAGCACAGAACACATAAATAAACTTCGGTAATTCAAGTAAACTTCCCAAATAGGGGAAAAGAATTTGGCATAAAGATAAGGTACACAGAACCCCAACTAGCCATGATCAAAAAAAAAATAACTATACCTATGCACAGAAGAGTCAAGATTTCAACACAAGAACAAAGTATTAAAAGCAGTTAGAGAAAAGAAACTATAACATGCAAAGAAAAGCTCATTAAAATCAGAGTAGACTTCTCAACACAAACCCTGAAGTCAAGAACTAGAATGAAATATTTCAAACCCTAAAAAAGAACAACCTTCAACCCAGATTGACGATGTATCCTGTAAAACTATCTTTCAAAATTGATGGAGAAATAAGACACTTTCACAACAAAAAACACCTGAAGTTTCCTAAATACCAAACCAGCAAGCACTCCAAAAAATTCTAAATAACAGCCTAGGAAAAGACAATGAAGGTCACAACTCCATGAAGCCCAACAGAATGAATCTATCACACAAGGGAAGAAATTAAATGCAAAGGTATGCGGGGTTGGGGCTACATATGACCCAACAGAAGGAAAAGATTAGGACAAAAATAAGTCAATTCATATCAGTTGTAACTATCAAAATTAATGGTCTCAATTCACCAAACAAAAGATAGTCTGGCACAACGAAGTAAGAAGCAAGACCCAACAACATGTTGCATATAAGATTTTTAAATTTTTAATTCAAAAACAAATTCACAGACTCAAAGTCAAAAGATAGAACACAATACTCTATGCAACAGGAACTGGAAAAAAAAAAGCAGGGGTAGCTAGCCTATTTGCAGACAAAGTGGATTTCAAAGCAAGACTAATTAAGAGGGACAAAGAAGATCACTGCATCTTTGTAAAGGGTACAATCCAAGAAGAAAAAGCAATTGTAAATATATAGCCTCCAAATACTAGTGCATTCAAGTAGAGAAAACAAATATTAACTGACATGAAAAATCAAATAACCACTAAGAGCAGTGGAGGACCTCAATACCCCACCACCACAAATAGATCAACTAGACCAAAAAAATCAACAATCAAACTCTTTTTAACAAATGGTCTTAATAGATGTATAGAGTGTTCCAACCAACAAAATCAGAACCCACCTTCTTCTCTGCTACACAGGTCATTCTCCAAAATAGACCACATTAACTAGCTCATAGAACATGCAAAGGAAATGAAGTTATCCCATGTATATCATGAGTGGTGAAACTCAAGATCAAGCAAAAGAAACAAGAACTTCATAAACACATGGAAATTGAGTAACACCCTACTGAACAACCAATGTCACAGGGGAAATTAAGAAATTAGACAGTTTCTACAATTAAATAACAATGTCAATACAACATATACCATAATTTATGGAATGAAAACAGTCTTACGAGGAAAACTGATAGCAATGAATACCCGTATTAGGAATACACAGGAAGCTCAAATAAATAACCTAATGCTGAACCTCAAGCTTCTCAAAAAAGAGCAAGACAAACCCAAAGCTCAGACAAGGAAGGAAATTATAAGTATCAGAGCAAAAATCAATGAATAGGGACCAAGAGAATGATACAAAAAAAATTAATGAAACAAAGAGCTGGTTCTTCAAAAACAAAAACCAAAAACTGACAAATCCTTAACTAACTTTGTCAAAAAAAGAAAAAGACCCTGGGACTGGAGATTTAGCTCAGTGATTGCAGTGCCTGCCTAGCAAGCACGAGGTCCTGAGTTAGGTCCTGGTAACCACATACAATACCAGGAGTGATGACTCATGCCCACTAGCAATCAGCACCACATACCACAATGCCAGGTGTGGTGGCTCACGCCTGTAATCCCAGCATTTGGGAAACAGTGGCAGGAGCATTGCTGAGTTCCAGGCTAGCCTAAACTACTAGTAGGCTTAGGGCCAGCCTGAATTACAAAATGAGATCATTTCAAAAAGAAAAAGAAAAAAAAGAAAAAGACCTAAATCTGTGCAATTCGTAATGAAAAAGATGAAATTACAACCAACTCAGCAGAAATCCATAGGATCATCACTATCTACTTTGAAAATCTGTACTCCAGTAAGATGAAAAACACAGAAGAAATAGATTTCTAGATATAAAAGAATTCCCAAAGTTGAACAAAGATACAAAATTCTAAACCCAATATCAATCAAAACTATTGAAAATGTAATTTAAAAATTACCAACACAGAAAAGACCAGGTCCTAATGGCTTCACTGCTAAATTCTAGAAGACATTTACAGAATTGCTACTGGCATTACTGCTTAAACTTTTTAATGAAATTGAAAAGGAACCAATTTTGCTAAATTGATTCCTTGAAGCAAGCATCACCTTGATCTCAAAAGCAGAGAAGACTCAACCAAAAAAAGAGAACTACAGGCCAATCTCCCTAATGAACACAGATGCAAAAATACTCAGTAAGATACTGGGAAACAGAAAGCAGATCATCACTCTGAATAAGGATTTATCCCAGAGATGCAGAGATGCTTTAAACATATGCAAATCAATAAATGTAATATACTACATTTAAAGAGCCAAGAACAGAAACCATATGATTATCTCAATAGATGAAGAAAAAGCATCCAACAAAATCTAACACCCACTTGAGCTGGAGATTTAGCTCAGTGGTTCCAGCGCCTGCCTTGCAAGTGCAAGGTCCTGAGTTCGATCCCTGGTAACCACATACAGTGCTGGGCATGGTGACACGCCCACCAGCAATCAATACCACATACTACAGTGCCAGGCGTGGTGGCTCACGCCTGTAATCCCAGCACTTGGGAGACAGAGACAGGAGGATTGCTGAGTTCGAGGCTTGCCTGGGCTCCATAATGAGCTGAGGGCCAGCCTGAACTACAAAGCGAGACCCTGTCTCAAAAAACAAAACATAAAACACAAAAAAAATCTAACAACCACTCATGATAAAAAAAAAAGAGAGAGAGAGAGAAAAAGAAACCTACAGAAAAAATGGATGGTCTATTATCTCAACCTGATAAAAGAATCTATGAAAAACTAACAGCCAACATCATACTAAATTGTCAAAAACTGAAATCTTTCACACCAAGACAAGGATGTCTACTATCAACACTCCTGTTCAGTACAGGTCTGTAAACATTAGCCTTAGCAATTAGACAAGAGAAAGAAATAAAAGGAATAAATATAGAAAATAAAGAAGTTATTACTTGCAAATTACATGATATGCTATATAAAAGACCCCAAAAACTCCACCGAAAGTCTTCTAGACTTAATAACCAGACTTAGTAAAATGGTCAACAGTCAAAAAATCAGTAGCCTTCTGGTACACAAACAATAGACTCATTCAGAGAGGAACTAGAGAAACAACCCCTTTCACAATAGCATCCAAAAAATTAAAATACTTAAGAATTAATTTAAAGGAAGTAAAAGACCTTTCCTCTGAAAACTACAGCACTATGAAAGAACTACAGACAATGCAAACACATACCTTGTCTTTGGTAGGAAGAACCTGTATAGTTAAAAGGGCAATACTTTCATACAGATTGAATGCAATCCCAATTGAAATTCTGATGGTATATTTCAAAGAACTAGAGAAAATAATCCAAAAATTCATCTGGAACCAGAAGAGAACTAGAATAGCAAAAGCAATTCTAGGTAACAAAAACAGGGGTATTATAATCCCCAACTTGAAATTATACTATAAAGCCACTGTGATGAAAACAACACGAAACTGGCAAAGAACCAGACCCAAGGATTAACAGAACAAATGAGAAGATGCAGAAACAACTCTAGACATACTTGGCCACCTCATCTTTGACAAAGGAGCCAAATACCCTCACTGGAGGAAAGATAGCCTCTTTAATAAATAGGGCTGAAAAAACTGGGTTTCAACTTGCCAAAGATTAAAACTAGACCCGTATCTCTCACCATTCACTAAACTAAAATCAAAATATTAAAACAAAAACATTAAACCTGCTAGAAGATAGGTTAGGTAGAATTCTCGAAAATATAAGGCATAGGAAAAGACTATGAACAAAACCTCAATTGCATAGAATTAGCAGGAAGAATCAACAACTGAGACTGCATCTTATTAAAAAGCTTCTGCACAAAAAAGTGAAGAGACAATTCACATTATGGGAAAAATTTTACCAGTTGTTCCTCAGACAAAGGTCTACTATCTAGAATATATAAAGAACTTTTAAAAATCAGGACTGCCCCCCAAATGTAAGACTCAGTTCAGGGCTAGGTATTTAGCTCTGTGCTTCCAGCGTCTGCCTGGCAAGCGCAAGGTCCAGAGTTAAATTCCCAGTACCAAATACCATAAGGCTGGGCATGGTGGCTCATACCTATTAATCCCTGCACTCAGGAGGCAGAGGCAGAAAGATTGCTGTGAGTTCAAGGCTAGCCTGGGGCTACATAGTGAGTTCAGGGCCAGTCTGAACTATAAAGCAAGACCCTGCCTCAAAAATATAAATAAATAAATAAATAAATAAATAAATAAATAAATAAATAAATAAATAAATAAATAAATAAATAAATAAAATTACATAACATAAAAAATAAAGACAGCCTAAAACAAACAGATATTTCTCAAAGAAGTAGAAACAGAAAATAAACATATGCAAAAATTCAAGAGACGCAGATGAGAACAATGCTGAGATTCCATCTCACTCCAGAAAAAAATGGCTGCATCAAGAAATCAAACAATAACAAAACCTGGTGGTGGAGCTATAAGGAGAAAGGAACCCTGGTAAAGAAACAGACCCAAATATCACTCCTGTTAGGACTAGTGCAACCACTGTGGAAATCAGAGTCAAGATTCCTCAAAAGCTAGGGTTAGAAGTCCCAGGTGACCCACCTATTCCCCGGCTATCTTCCCAAAATAAATAAAAGCATCACACCACCGCCATGCAAACCCATGTTTATAGCAACAGTTTATAACAGCTAAATCTTGGAAATAGCCCAAATGCCCATCAACTGGTGACTGGAAAAAGAAGATGTAGTTCTTTTATAAAATGGAATAGTACTTGCCCATAATGATACACTAGAGAAATTTATAGCTAAATGAATGCACACTGAGGTCATACGCTTTATTTTTTTTGAGACAAGGTCTCACTTTGTAGTTCAGGCTGGCCCTGAGCTCACTATGTAGTCCAGGCAAGCCCCAAAGTCAGCAATCCTTTGCCTCTGCCTCCCCAGTGCTGGGATTACTGGTGTGAGCTACCAAACCTGGCACTGTAGTATGTGGTACTGAATTGCTGGTGGGTATGAGTCACCACGCCCTGTATTGTTGTATGTAGTTACTGGGGGATCAAACCAGGGACCTTGTGCTTGCTAGGCAGGCGCTGGAATCACTGACCTAAATCTCTGACTCTGAGGTCATACTCTAAGTGAAATAAATATGACACATATGTGTAAATACATTAATTGTTTGTCTGGTGTCAGAAACTGAAACTGTAAATGAGAACCAAAATGTAGACAGATGATATGAATCAGGAATAAAAGCCTCAAGGGAAAAGGTGAAGTCAGAAAAGGAGTAAGGGAAAGAAATAATATGAGAAAAGAAGGAAAAAATGGAAACAAAGCTTTTGTAAATAGGGAGGGGCTGATGGGCAGAAGGGAGGGCAGGCTGATGGGAAAAAACAAGAACCTAGATACACCATATACAGGTACAAATTCCCAATGATGAATGTGATCATAATGTATGCCTAAAATGTACCAATTAGTGTAATGAATTTAAAAGATTTACAAATAAATGTTCACATCAACTTTATTGTGTTTGAAATTTTTTTAGAAACTTTAGAAATGTTTCATGAAAGTCTTAAAAATTGTTTCAAGAAAAATCAGCATTAAACAAAGTCCAGATATTGAAA
The DNA here is from genome assembly GCA_004025085.1 of Thryonomys swinderianus. NCBI lineage: Eukaryota > Metazoa > Chordata > Mammalia > Rodentia > Thryonomyidae > Thryonomys > Thryonomys swinderianus. The sequence continues at coordinate 21,033 of PVIC010006514.1, forward strand.
TCCCACTAAAATGACAGTAAATGGAACATACATATATAATTTTAAAACAAATAGAATATGAGAGAATACAAAGGGTAGGAACTTCAATAAAGATTTGAAAAATAAAACTAATAACTGACTTTAAGAACTCAATGTCAATATATGCAAGTCAATGAACAACTGAAGAATTCATCTCCTCAGAACTCCAGAGAAGCAAAGACCCTGAAAGCTCTAGTGTTTTGTATGCAAAGAAGAGCCACAAGAACAAAAAAGTCTATCTACTGCTAACCTCTCCAGTGGTATTTATTCCTTAAAAGGGACTTCAGCAGTCCCTCCAGGATTACTGAGAAGTTTCTTCACATCAGATTTAATAGCCTGGACATTTTCTAGTTTTGTATCTTTGGTTCAACAGAAATATTTTGGAATGATACACGATACTGTCTGGGTTTCTCTATGAGAAAGCCTTCTGGCAAATGCATGAGCTGCAGAAGAATCACGAGAAAATAGAACTATCTAGGTCTAGAAACCTTTTCCTATACCTCTGTCTTAACAAAAGTGTTATACAGGAAATGAGACTACTAGAAGGGATGGAGCATCTCCTAATAGAACTTGCCAATCACTTCTGGGAAATAATGTTGGTGTTATTTGCTGCCTGCCTTCTCATGTACTGTATCTGGGTGAGTAAATGAGTCAGCAAGAGAGAGCCTCAATGATTAAACAAGAAACAGAAGATTCTTGATTAAATTGAAAATTTCATGTAGGAACCAAAAATCTTAAAAGTAATCTCTCAGATGCAGATGAAAACAACACTGACATGGCATCTCACTCCACAAAGAATGGCTGCTATCACAAAGTCAACTAACAAATGCTGGCAAGGCTGCAGTGAGAAAAGAACCCTTCTCCACTGTTGGTGGGAATACAGACTGGTGTAAGCACTGTGGTGATTCCTCAAAAAAATACGATTAGAGATACACTTGACCCTGTTACTCCCCTGCTAGGTATATCGCAAAAGAATTAAAAGGTTCATATCACAGTGACATCTGTGCACCCATGTTCATAGCAGCTCAGTTTGTGATAGCTAAATCTTGGAAACAACCCAAATCCCCATCAACTGGAGACTGGATAAATAAGATTTTTTTTTGGTTTTTTTGTTTGTTTTATTTTTTTTTGAGACAGGGTCTTATTTTTGTAGTTCAGGCTGGCCTTGAGCTCACTACATAGCCCAGACAAGCCTCGAACTCACAGCAATCATCCTGCCTCTGCCTCCCCAGTGCTAGGATTACAGGCATGAGCCACCACGCCTGGCAAGATGTGGTTTATTATAAAATGGAGTATTACTCTGCCATAAAACATGACAAGCTGGAGTCATTTATACTCAAATAGACATACCTTGAGGACATACTCAGAGGTGAAATAAATAGGTCACAGATGTCCTCCCTTAAATAACATCTCCACATACTTATTTCATGGCTCACTGACATGACTTCCAACATAATTTTGTTGGAAAAAATACATGCCATTGAGAGAAAATGTGATTCAGACCTGAGAATACTTTTTAAATTAATTCTTTATTGGTACATTTTATATACACACTATGTTCACAAACAACGTTGAAATCCAGTGCATGACACAACTTCTCATTTTTTCCCATTCCCCTGTCCACCATACAACCCTTACCCCCTATACTCATATGCATCTTCTTAACCTCAAAACCTGCAGTTTGACATAAATGGATATCTTTTAAAATTACATCACAAAGAACACCCGGGCAAGAAAGCAGAATGAAAAGCCACAAAGAATCTAACACCCGCATCCTTTAAAATCCAACCACTATAGTACAAAATGAGAAGTTTCATTTTTCTACATGTCTTGATATTAACTCTGCCTCTCTAATCACTAGAATTACATTAGGGAGAAATATATGAATGTAGCCAAACACATCTGGGGAGATTTAGAATAAAATACTATTTTGTCAAGGAATGCCATATATTGAACAGTGTGTGTGCAATGAAGTCCTGACTGTGTCTCTAAAGAGTTAGGTGAAATTGTTACTTTATACCCTTGTAAAGTCTACTTAACAATCTTACAAAATCAAGGACCAGTGGAAAAGAAACCCCATAGTACCTTCAAAGCATCTTCTGATATTAATACCAAAGAGTCCGTGTCAGGGAAGACACCTGCATGTGCGAGCGCTCACAAACACACAATACTAAGTATTATGAAGGATGTTAATACAGGATACAACCTGTTCTGGAAAATGAAGCCATCTCTGCAATCTTAAAAGAGAAAAAACTAAATGTGTACAATTATCCTTTAAATTACCAAACAATAACATCCAAGAAAAACCTGTGTAACTCACTTATCAAGTGACTATTTTTAGGAAAATAACCCAAACAGGAATACCTCTGTGAAATCAATCAGAACTTTTCAATTCAGTGACTGATTTTCTTCATTCACCAAATATTTAAATTAAAATCTAATGAAGGACATGAGTGCATAAAAATGCAATTATGAGACAAGAAAATAACTACCGCTGGGCGTGGTAGCTCACGCCTATAATCCCAGCACTCGGGAGGCAGAGGCAGGAGGATTGCTGAGTTCAAGGCTTGCCTGGACTACATAGTGAGCTCAGGACCAGCGTGAACTACAAAGCGAGACCCTGTCTCAAAAAAAAAAAAAAAAGAAAAGAACTACCAAGGGTTCTACAAATGCCGGGCCTGATGGTTTGATCCCAGTAACCACATACAGTGATAGAATATTGAGCTTGGTGACTCACACCCACCAGCAATCTGTACCACACCCCACAATGCTGGGTGTGGTGGCTCACCCCTGTAATCCCAGCACTTGAGAGGCAGAGGCAGGAGGATTGCTGAGTTCAAGGCTTGCCTGGGCTACATAGTGTGCTTAGGGCCAGCCTGAACTACAAAGTGAGACCCTGTCTCAAAAAAAAAAAAAAAAGGGGGAGGGAGGGAAGGAGTTAGGGAAGGAAGGAAGGAAGGAAGGAAGGAAGGAAGGAAGGAAGGAAGGAAGGAAGGAAGGAAGGAGCAAGCAAGCATTGAGACTGCTTTGGAGAGAGATAAAAGAAAAGGCAGAAAGAGCAATAAAAGGTCATTACACAGTCAGATGTAATCCCAGCACTTTGAGAAACTGAGGCAGAAGGATCACAAGTTCAAGGCCAGCCTGAACAACTTAGTAACTTGGTCAGACCCTCAATGTAGGTCAGTGTGAAAGGCCAAATAAAAGAAAGGAGAAAAGTGACCTGATGGAGCCATGCGTGGTGGCTCACGCCTATAATCCCAACCCTCGGGAGGCATGAACAGGAGGATTGCTGAGTTCGAGGCTTGCCTGGGCTACATAGTGAGCTCAGGGCCAGCCTGAACTACAAAGCGAGACCCTGTCTCAAAAAAAAAAAAAAAAGTGACCTGATGGAAAAAACATAAAACAGTGTATTGTCTTAGACAGCACTTTCATTCCCACTTTATCTAACATATATGTTTCATGTCTGTAACTGAATAAACTGCGATTTCCAAATTTATCTCAAGAAACTAAGAGAAGCACAAAGAAATCTGCATATCATCTTTTTTTTGTTGTTTTTTTTTGGTACCAGGGATTGAACTCATGACCTTGCACTTGCAAGGCAGGTGCTGCCAAAACAGTGACGCCAAAACCACTGAGCTAAATTCCTGGCCCAGCACAAAGAAATCTACAGGGTAGGCCAATAAGGTAAAGACATAAGGAAAGATCTCTGGCCATCTTTTTCCAATGGGGTAACCTTAAAGGACAATACTAAAAGACTCCTATAGCTTATCAAAACTACATCCTACCTTAGAGACCTACTGTGGCTTATCACCATTAGGCCTAATGTACCAGTTACCCTCCAATCTCCCCAGACAGAGACTGACCTACAGTTAGTTGCCAAATAACAACTTAAGATGACTAGTGCAAAAAAACCCCACAAGGATTCTATAAAGGAAATGGTATACCAAAATAAAAATTAAATTTTAATCCACTCGAAAACCTAGGTTACATAAAAAACATGCAGAACATCACCTTGGGCAAATATAAATTAAAACACCAAAGCACTGCCACCATATCCCCTTAGTAGAACATTCAGAATGGGTAAGATGTTAAATGTTATGTTACAGATTTCTCACTATAATAAAAAAATGTATTTTTTAAAAGAAGCCAATGAACTCTTAGAGGGACTGTGAAGTAACTATAACCTTCATATGATGTTATTAAGAATAAAAAATACAAAATGGAACACTTATTTTACAAAAGTTTATTATATAGAAAAGTTATACAGGAATGTTTACAGTAGTATTGTTCATAACAGCCCAAATCTGGAAATAATTCAAGTGTCCTCCAACCAGTGAATGAATAAACAAGTTGTGGTATACCCAAACAATGGAACAGTACACAGCAGTAAAGGGGTGGATGTAATTACTAATAAATCCAACATGGAAAAAAAAACCTGAAAATCATCATTCTGGATGAAAATAAAACAGAAATTCTAGAAAATTCAAAATTGTATGCCCGGGCCGGAGGGTTAGCTCAGTGGTTCCGGCGCCTGCCTCGCAAGCGCAAGGTCCTGAGTTTGATCCCCGGTAACCACATATAATGATGGGCGTGGAGACACGTCCACCAACAATCAATACCACATGCCACAATGCCGGATGTGGTGGCTCACGCCTGTAATCCCAGCACTCGGGAGGCAGAGACAGGAGGATTGCTGAGTTCGTGGCGGCTTGCCTGGGCACCATAGTGAGCTCAGGGCCAGCCTGAACTACAAAGCGAGACCCTGTCTCAAAAAAAAAAAAAAAAAATTGTATGCCCTCTGAGTTCTAAAATGTATGATGGATATTGTGAAATAGAAAATATTCAAAGGGAAACTGAGTGGAGGAATAAACAATGCGGGGAAAGAAAAAAATGTGATGGTAATAAAAAAGGGTAACAAAGCTTATCTATGTGAGGGTGAGGGGCCTTAGGATGAGTGGGGAATGGGAAAAAATGAGAAGTAAATTTGTGCCATATACTGGTACAAATTCTCAATACTGAGTGTGATTATGATGTGTGTGTGTGTGTGCATACACATGTACCAAGAAAGAGTCAAATAAGAATTGTATGATCACTTACTACCTTGGGTGAAGACAAGTGGGGACTGTCTGCAAAGAGAATAGAACTTTACGGAAGATCAGTGTGTTCCAAAACTTCACTGAAACAGTGGATATACAAATGCACACATACAACAAAACTCAGAGAACTGCATCCTTAAAAGCTATTTTTATTTTAATGTATATAAATTATAACTCAGTGAAGTCTAAAAAAGATGAGTTGATGAGATTTGTAAATCACTACTGTGCAATATTAACCAGTTTTCATTTTCTCACAGGTACCCTTGTAGTGTATGTCTTACTTTTACATCAAACACTCGTGTGTTATGGGCCTTCCACCGTGGAAGAAAGGATTGTATCCTTATCTACACTGCTACTTTTCCTGACTCACAAAGTGGTTGTGAAACATCAAATGAGATAACTGATGAGAAAGTTCTTTGGTAATGTAAAGTTTTACACAACAATACAGTAGACTTTACATTAAAAAAAACAGACAACAAATTTTTCACTTAAAAGTCACTTCGGTAACTGAAGACTCTTATAAACTTGGGTACCCAAAGTCAATCTTTGCTCAGCAATAAGAATCAGTTACCTATTCAATGTCATGTTTTAAATCTATCTCCAGAACTTGCTTCCTACTGTCTCAAGTTACTGGATGTCTCAGTGTAGTCTTATCTAGACTAGTTTCATTTTTTCAAAGAAAAAAACTCTAAAGAAATGTTTAAAGAAAGTCCTAGGAGTATGGCACGAGTCCTACTTCCCGGTAAAATAGAAAACTGTCTTCTTACTAAAAAGAACTTTTCCAAAATGCTCAGGACTGAAATTTTTCATCTAAAAGTCAATTAAATGTCTTTCCATTTAATATTTCAATTCTACACATATTTACTCTAAGCTTTTGGTATGGCTTGCATTAGTGAGATATAAAACACTTAGAAAATTTTAAAACCAGTGTGGTACATTCATTTCACACCATTGTCTGTTGCAAAACCCGACACTAATTTTTTCCTGCTACCATTGTGTAACTGCGCTCTCTGTTATCCAAGCTTTGAGTGATAGCTGACATTTGGCCTGGTTATATTTGCAAGTTTCCACACTGCAGCAAGCATGCAGGCATTTTGTGAGACACACAGCTTCTCCAGATGTAATTTCACGACCACACTGTACCTTGAACCCAACTTTATATCAAATCTGAGAATTCTAAAAAGTTATTCTACAAGCAACAGGTACTGCAACTAAAATTTAATAAGGCTTGTAATACTGCAAAATATCTTACTATCGTTTTCAATTTCTAAACGACCTCTCTTTAGTAACAGTTGTAAAGGAAAAGGGTGTGTGGGTAATTCTAATGCCAGATTTCATTCGATTTGTTTCGACTTCAGGCCGGTCAGTAGTAACCCTAACCTCCTTAGGTTTCATATTTCTCCTCCGAACACTGAGGTCGCTCAATCCGGTAACTAAGTGCACAGGTCCAATTTTTGTTTCCAAGAAACTCAAAAGAACGGCGCACTACCACTCACTCCTGCGGCCTCCTCTGCACTCCGAAGGTTGGCCGAACGTGCCGCCCTGCTACCAGGCAGCCGAGCTGGCACAGAGCTGCCAGAGGGCGACTGGTCACGGGGAGGAGGGGAGAACTTCTCGGGCCTCGGGACAGCGGCGGAGGTCCAGCCGGCCCGCGCCCAGCTCTCCTCGCTGCCAGGAAGGCGTGGGGCGCCAGGGCCTCGAGGCCCGCGGCTGAGGAAGGGCCGAGCGGCGCGTGCCGCGGGCGGACGTAAACAAACCCACCCCGGAGGGGCCGGGGAGCGAGCAGAGACGGGGAGCGGGGGCTCGCCTCCAGCTAGGCGTCGAGTCGCAGGGACCCCGCCCCGCCGCGGCCCGGAGCCCCACCCAGCGCGCCGTCGCCTCGCCAGCCTGAGCCCGAAACACCCCAAGCCGGAGCGCCGAGCCCGCAGGCCGGAGCTCCGCGCCCCCGGCCCCCAGCGCCCTACCTGATCGCGCAATCCGGGTCCCGCGCGTCTCGGCCGGGCGCGCCCAGTCCGCTCCTCTTGCTGAAAAGCTTCTGGAACAGTGTGGGGGCCATGCTTGGCACGGCCAGGCCGGGGTCGCTCGGCTAGGAGCTCGCAAGCGCCCCGCGTCTACCGCCACCCCGCCACCCCCATGGGTGCCCCAGTCATATGACAGAAATTAGTCACTTCAAACGGCCACGGCGCGCGGGGCGGGGCGCGAGGCGAGGCCGGCGCCCATTGGCTGGCAGTGAGCCGCATCACGTGGCGGCGCAGGGCCGGGGCGAGGCGATGGCAGGGGCGGGACCTTCTCCCATTGGCTGGCAGAGGCTCCCATCACGCGGCCGCTCACGGGGCGGGGCGTTCGCAGAAGGGAGAAAGGGCGGGCGCCCGGGCCGAGGGCGGTACACTGAGCGGGATTTGGGTGTCTTCCCGTCGACGCTGAGGACTTTGCGCCAAGTGTCCGCTTAAAGGACCACCGGCAGCCTCCTCTCGTCCGCGATTCTCGCGTCTCCGTCGACGCCTCAGGCGTGCAGCGGCCGGGCCCTGGCTGGAGCTGAACTTTGAGCCTGCGGCCCAGGGCGAGCCCTAGGCTTGGGCTGGGCGCTGGGAGAGGACCACGCCAGGACCCCGCCACGTCCAGCGCCTTGGTCGAGGAGACCAGGCGGAGCGTCCGCCAGCGTGGAGAACCGTGACGCCAGCGAGTAGCCTGGAAGAGCTGGCAGTCGAAAGCTCAGAAGTTAACCACAGTTTCCTTGGTAACCAAGAAAATCACGGTGAAACCAAGGGAGGCAAGAAGCCCGCAGAAAACATCTATGTATGAATATACATAGACCTTTATGCTAATAATTTATAATTATTAGAGCTTGCACCACCACACACACACGTTTTTTGTTGTTGTTTTTGTTTGTTTTTTGAGACAGGGTCTCACTTTGTAGTTCAGGCTGGCCCTGAGCTCACTATGTAACCCAGGAAAGCCCTGAACTCAGCAATCCTCCTGCCTCTGCCTCCCAAGTGCTGGGATGACAGGCGTGGCACTGTGGTATGTGGTATTGACGGCTGGTGGGCATGAGTCTCCACACCCAGCATTGTATGTGATTACCGGGGATTGAACTCAGGATCTCCTTGCGCTTTCGAGACAGGCGTTGGAATCACTGAGCCAAATCTCCGCCCCCCCCCCCACACACACACAAGTTTTAATAAAGGGGGAAAGCAGGAATCAGAGTTTATACAAGATTAAAAAAAATCTATCATAAACCGGATGTGGTGGTGCACATCTGTAATCCCAACACTTGGGAGGATGAGGCAGGAGGAGCGCACTGAGTTTAAGGCCAGCCTGGACTACCTAACAAGACCAAAAAAAAAAAAACCTATTGTGGTGCCTAGGTGTGGGGAATGGAGGAATTGGAAGAAAACCAAATGATGGGGCTAAAGACAGTTTCCAAAAGAAATGATGGAGGGCCGGAAATTTAGCTCAGGGTTGCTGCACCTGCCTCACAAGTGCAAGACCCTGTGAGTTCTATTCCCGGTGCCAGGGGAAAAAAACAAAACAAAAAAAGATGGCTCAGAAATGACCTTACATTGTTATTAAATCCACTTTGCTTACAAGTTTTCAATGGCCCATCCATTCACCCAGACCCTCTATTAGAATTTTGTACAATAGGATGCATTTCTCTCAGAAATGTGGATATCAGGAAATAACTAGTATATGTTTGGAAGGGCTAGATAAAAATGTTTTGAGAACTTCATAGGGATACAAATTGATTTGCTAGGGTTTAAGTTATAAGTGACCCTGATTTACATAGAAAAGGGAAAGTAATTAGCAAAAGTTACATCTCTGCTCATCTGTCAACAATGTGTTGAGCTTCAACATTACAAGATTTTTTTAAAGCTCTAAGTATAGATTATTAAGAAATTAATGTATCATTTCCACAAATATTTAAGTGCTAGACATTGGGGATCCAAAGTTTAAAAGGTACAGGTAACTTTCTAGGTGAGAAGGTAAGTAATTCCAGGTGTGACTAGTGTGGCGAAATTAGTAAGAACGAGATGACGAAACGAAGGCTAGAGAAAGTCTGAGTAGGTGGCATTTGAGGTGCATCCACTGCAGAGATTCAGGGGACACCTATGCACTTGAGGTAATTTTCCAAATTCTGATGTCAAAGCCTTATAAAAAGGTAAAACAAGTTGTGTATTCTTCTTGGAAAATATTTGAAAATGCAATGAAAGTTTTAAGATTTCCACAAAAAATGAAGTCCATGAAGTTTGTTTGTTTTGTTTTGTTTTGTTTTGTTTGAGACAGGGTCTCACTTTGTAGTTCAGGCTGGCCCTGAGCTCACTATGTAGCCCAGGCAAGCCTCGAACTCAGCAATCCTCCTGTCTCTGCCTCCCGAGTGCTGGGATGACAGGCATGAGCCACCACACCCAGCACTGTAGTATATGGTATTGATTGCTGGTGGGCGTAGGTCACTACACCCAGCATTGTATGGTCACCGGGGATCGAACCCAGGACCTTGCGCTTGCAAGGCAGGCGCCAAGTGCCGGAACCATTGAGCTAAATCTCCAGCCCGATGAAGTTTTTTTTTTTTAAATGAAAAATGTAAATGCCGGACGTGGTGGCTCATGCCTGTAATCCCAGCACCCGGGGAGGCAGAGGCAGGAGGATTGCTGAGTTCACAGCGGCTTGCCTGGGCACCATAGTGAGCTCAGGGCCAGCCTGAACTACAAAGCGAGACCCTGTCTCAAAAATAAATAAATAAATAAATAAATGAAAAATGTACATCCTATCAGCAAATGAGTTAATCTTTTGGGGAAGCTGTGTTTCCTATTAGAAAATTAAATTAGTACCAGTAGAAATACAGAAGCAAAGGTACAAGGACTGGTATCTTTTCCTTACTGAGACAGTGAAAAGTGCTTCCCAGATCGCTCCAGAAGGAAGTTTCCAAATACAGTAACCTTGTGAGTTTTCATCTTGGGAAAAAATTACTTCATGGGTAATTATAGATATTAATAGTAAGGGAAAGAATATTACTGCTTGCATAAGAGACACTTTATTTTAGTATTCTCCCATCATATAATAGCTTCATTTATGTAGCCTCACTCTTATACTTGAACAGTACAGAGAAACTAAATTTATTTGCTATCATTCACCCCACTTCCCTTTTATTACAGTACTAAAAATCAAAATATCAGCACAGAAATTATATAAATTCTTCATAAAAGACCTAACTGTATTTTTGTGTGTGTTTATTATCTATGTTATTTTACCTTTTACCTATTGCTACCACTTCACAGAGAAGCTAAGCTGTTTCATAAGCAGCCTCTTTAAGTTTAGGGAATCCACAGGAGGGATACGCAAGAAAGACAGTGATTGTCATCTTCTCGTTATGCTGTGTTAACTTAATGTAAAACTCTCAAGTGAGAGAAAAGCCTCACTTCTCACTCCAGAGAAGAAAACTGAGTCTCCTCAGACCTGGACAGCCTCTGGTCCCTACTGACCTACTTCCAGGGTCACCCTCCTAAAGCATAAAAACAGAAGCGTTCTTTGCTATAACTATTTGTTTGTTACCCGATAATGGTGACAGTCTTGCTCCTTTAACAACTGTGCTAAATGTATTGCCTCAATTGTGCTAAATTAGCCTGAAACAAAATTTCATTGCTAATATCTCAGAATACTTAGTCTACTTTTATGGATTCAGGGTATCTCAGTTTTTAAAACTCTTAATCCAATTATGTATTACTATATAAGGAAATGTAGTAGTTTAAAGTACCAAAAAACATAAATATTGATTTATTCAACAACTAATTCCTAAGTGCCTCCTAGGTCTCCAACTATTCTGGGCACTCAGAAAAGGGTGTTGAAGAGTCCCTATTCTCAGTTCTGAGTGGGAAGAGATGAAATAAGCAATGGTCTCCATGTTTTGTAGGAGCTCAGAAACAAATCACTGGTAGCAAGCAACAGAAGGAGGCCAAATTTAGGGTGGTCAGTGAAGGCCTCTCCAAACACAGGGCATTCAAGCTAAAGTCTAAAGAAAGAGCCAATGGTGAAAAGAAGTGGTAAAGAACACTGTGGCAGATAGAAGAAAATACACAGACTCCAAGGCAGCGATGAAGAGAGAGGGGAGAGGAACTGGGAAGGGAAGATGACTTAGATGTGGTTAGAAAAAACAAGGGACACCCCGATAAATCATAATGCCTGTGAGTCATGGGAAGGGAGAGTAAGAACAACACAACTTACTAGAAGAGTTTAAAGCAGGAAAGCAGTGTGATCCAATTTATGACTTGACTTTGGCTGTGCTGTCAAAAAGGAATTATAGTGCAGTAAGAATGGAGGTAGAGAAACCTAATAGGTGCTTACCTGTATTTTAGGGAAAGAAAGCTGATAGTGCCTAATGAGTTATTTTGGAGATATAGTTAACAGAAATTCTAATAGGAGTAAAATAAAACTCAAGGATAACTCACATTTGGTGGCAACTTATGTATAAGAAATTGAAGACCAGAGAACATGGGTTGAAGAAGAAAACTGAGTACAGTAAGTTTTGAGTAAATTATTTTTGGATTGACTATTAGATACCCAAGTAGAAACTTTGAGTAAAATATGTAGGGAGAGGCCAAGATTAGAGAAGTTTAGGACTCATCAGCTTATAGATTGAATTAAAAATAATGTAGTGAGGACTTACTCTAGAGAGAATAAATATATACAGATGAGAGTGAAGGGCTGGGACCCAAAAAGCACATTACTTATAATTCTGGAAGAGAAGGACTCAACACAGACGAATGAGAAGGAGCAATAATAAGAAAATGTCCCCTAGGGGCTGGAGATTTAGCTCAGTTGGTTCTGGTGCCTGCCTCGCAAGCACAAGGTCCCTGGTTCAATCCCAGTCACCACATACAACAATGCTGGGCATGGTTACTCATGCCCAACAGCAATCAGCACCACATACCACAGTGCCAGGCATAGTGGCTCATGCCAGTAATCCCAGCACTCGGGAGGCAGAGGCAGGGGGATTGCTGAGTCTGAGGCTTGTCTGGGCTACATAGTGAGCTCAGGGCCAGCCTGAACTACAAAGCGAGACCCTGTATCAAAAAAAGAAAAAAACAAAGAAAGAAAATGTCACCTAAAAGGAAGAATGGGTCAACTGTGTAAACATTCTTTAGACTAGTCAATAGACATCTAGATGAGTGATCTCAAAGACATTATGTGAGTGAAACCTTGAATAGAACTATTTCAAAAAAGAAATAAGAGAGAGGAAATATAAGGAAAATTGCTTTCCATTCTTTTTTAAAGATAGGGGATTTTAGAGAATTTTATACATAACAAAACAATCTATAAGGATGATGAAATTAAATACCTTCTATGTTGCAGGTACTAAGTACAATAATGAACAATGAATTCGGCCTTAAGAAACCAAATAACAATTTACTGCAGATTTTCATAAATTCTTTTAGAAAACAAAGCTTTTCCTTAAGCATAAAACAAATTAGTTTGAAATCTTCCCCTAGAATTCTTTTAGAAATGTACAAAAGGTCTTTTATCTAATGGCACATTTTAATGACATTCAATAAATGTTTTTTCAACAACATGGTTAATGTGTTTGTCAGCTCAGCTAGAATCTGGAAATGCAATGGAAAACAAGATACCACTTTGGCACTAAGGAAGCTTACAGTCCCAGTGAAAAGATTAGGAGTTAATAGGAAATTACAGTACATTATGATAAATGCTATGATGAGGGAAACTAGAAAGATCTTCAGTCCATCATGGTGACCTACATGTACATGATACAAAACCCAAACAAAATTAGGATAAGCAAAGAATGACATCAATTAGTTCACATAACTGGATCTAAACTATGTGAACAGTTCGGGCACAACTTTCCCCTGTGAGGATAAAAATGGTGTCAGGAATTCAGTTTCTTTTGTAGCTGGGGTTGGTAGTATACTCCCGTAATCCCAGAACTCTGGGAGGATGAGGCAGGAGGACTGCATGGACAATTTAGTGAGAACCTACATCAAAATTTAAAAATGTAAAACCCAGAGATACAGCTCAGTGCAAAGGCTCTAGGTTCAATTCCCATGACCAGAAAGAAATTCAGTTTCTTTTTTTTCCTTGGTATTAGGGATTGAATCTGGGGCCTTGATCACGCTAAGTGCATATTCTGCCAGAAGCTACAGCTCCAGACCCAAAATGCACTTTCTTCATCTCTAGTTAATCTGTACAGATTCCATTCCTAGGCAGGGCATACAATTATGCCAGAAACTTAATTCCAAGGAAAAATTCTGTCCCAGTATTCCAAGAAAAAGTTCTGGTACTGTATTTAATCCAATAGGATCATTTTAGGTCTCAGACTCATCGCTGAAGCAATTACTGTGCCAGCATTGGGAATGTTAATTGGTTTAAGCCATTAAGATGATGGAAAGATACAGGAAAAGTCACGACTCATCTGCTATCAGTATCCATGACAGTTAGACAAAAATTCAAGATCACTTGCATAGAGATGACAACTAAAGCTGCGGGCAGATGCGATCACTCAGGGAAAGTGTACTTTATAAGAGAAGTGGCCCTATGACAGGACGCCAAGAAATACACAAACTTTAAAACCAAGCAGAGAGAAAGGAGCCTTTAGGAGAAATGGGAGAGTAGTAGAGTCAAGATGAAATCCTGGGAAGGAATGTTTCAAAGAGGTCATTCTTTATTGAGGCTTCCAGGAAGGAAGAACTCATAGTTCTACAATGTCACTAGCTTGGAAACATGAGGCAAGCTGAGAACTGAAAAATACACATTAGATCAGCATGAGGAGGTTGCTGATAGCTCTAAGGAAACGGGGTCAATGGAGAACAAAAGCTGAAGTGTGTGGGCTTATGCACACGGGTGTTAGGGAAGTTGGAAAGCAGAGAGCATTCTTGATAAAAGCAGAAGTAAATGGGTGAAGAATAATGGGTCAGCTAGAAGAACCTATGGAGTCAAGAGAGGATTTAAGATGTAAGACAAACATTTTCAAATATACGTTAGAAACCAATAGAAGAGCAAGAAAGGTTGAAGATAACTAGGAAGTAGTACTCGCATTCTTGATATTGTTCCTATAAACACACAATGCTTTATACCCAACATGAGATAAAGAGGCTATTCCTAACTGAGCAAAGCATTATACCTTAGGTGAAAAAACTCCACTCCAATTAAAAACTTTAAAATGGAAAGAACAGTATGCTTTTCCTACATTTAAATGGATTTTTAAAAGTGGAGACCTGAGACTATTTTTATGACATATAATTTGAAAATATAATTTTAATTATTTAAAGATGAGGTTTAATTACAGGTAAAATGAAGGGGTCATGGTGCATTTCACTTGGAAAATGTGATGGAAACTGTGCAGAACCTCTCTGTGTAAAGAGAAAACCTCTCTCATACTCTTCCAAGGAGGTTTCCTGAAAGACCTCAGGTCTAAGGTTGAGTTACAACCCTATTCTAGGATTTGCCAACAGGAATCTCATAGATGTTTGCATGTCTGCCAGCTAACAGGCTTCATTTACTTTTCCTTTTCTTAACCATAACTTCAGTTATTGCTTCTACTCATAAACCTGGAGTGCCAATTCCAACTCCTTCCTCTCGTTCACCCTTCCTGGTACTACAAAACAAAATACAGAAGTCAGGGCTGGAGATTTAGCTCAGTGATTCCGCCACCTGCCTAGCAAGCGCAAGGTCCCTGGTTCAATCCCGGTAACCACATACAATATGATATTGGACGTGGTGACTCACGCCCACCAGCAATCAGTACCGCACCCCACAATGCTGGGTATGGTGGCTCACGCCTATCATCCCAGCACTCCGGAGGCAGAGGCAGGAAGATTGCTGAGTTCCAGGCTTGCCTGTACTACATAGTGAGCTCAGGGCCAGCCTGAACTACAGAGTAAGAACCTGTCTCCAAAAAAAAAAAAAAGAAAAAAAAAACTGAACTCACTTCTGCCTTTGAATCCTAACTCTAAAACTTTCTAGATTATATTACCCAGGCCAAGTATTTTTCTCTGAGTTTGCTATATTTTCCTTATCAACAATAGTAAACTGCCGGACGTGGTGGCTCACGCCTGTAATCCCAGCACTCGGGAGGCAGAGACAGGAGGATTGCTGAGTTCGAGGCTTGCCTAGGCTACATAGTGAGCTCAGAGCCAGCCTGAACTACAAAGCAAGACCCTGTCTCAAAACAAACAAACAAACAAACAAACAAAAAACAACAATATGAAACTAATCTCACCAGTCCCAATCCCAAGAATCAGGTACCATTTTTTCTCAAAGAAATTTATAACTTGATTAGAAACTACTAAATAATTTATTCTCATTTTCTCCCTTCCCTTTTGAATTATAAACTCTATGAAGACAGCGAATAGGCTGCTTGTTTCATTTCTTATTCCTTGTTACATTTCTGCTTTTAAAATCACAATTATTGCTTAGTTGACTACTAAGAATATAGGTCTAAATTTTGTCCTGTCCTTTACCATTAGTGTTCTCACCTCTGCCATTAGTGTTTCTTCACTACTTTTCCATATTTCACCTTCAGATGAAATCACAGAATCACAAATAGCTTTGTTAATGGCTTAAGGTCTTGTCATCCTTTACAAGAATATCTTCATAAGATTCCTTTCTAAAAATAAATACTACATAGGTTACTTAACTTCAAACTAATTCACAGGTTTTATGATTATTCTTAATAATGAAGTAACCTTGAAAATTTGACTATTTACTTTTGATGTAACAACACTAGTAAAACAGAGTTAAAACTTGACAATAGGCAACTAACTACACTTTGCTCACTGCCAACAGGATGACGTTTTTAAGAAGGATACTGTTGAGATGCCACAAGTCAAACTAACAAAATAATAATCTTACAGATATCACTGGTTAGAAAAGGTTATTTGGAGATAAGGGAATATATTAAATACTTAGTGTATGACTGACTGTACATATTATATATTCCTTGCTTCAGCAAATCTTGAGTATAGAGTTTCTTTCAGTCAGACCTGGAATTAGGTCTCTCAATCATGTGGTTTCAATTAAGTTCTGTTAAAAATAGCTTGTAATATAAGCATTTTCATTTTCAGCACTTCAACAACTTTACTCCTTTAATCCATACAAAGGATGTTTGTTGTAGGAAAAAAAACAAACAAACAAAAAAAACCAAGGAAGTTCCAGAATCCCTTGGTGCTTGCTCTTTACAAATAGCAAAGTCATCTATTTTAATGTTCAGTGTCCTGCTATCAACTATTTGGTTCTGCTTTTATAATGCGAATTTATGTATTTAAGAAGCATATGGAAGAATTTTCTTCACTAATTAAAAGTAACTGGAAAAAAGTAAAATCTCAACAGAATTTCTACACATAGAAGTATCACAAAAATTGGAGAATTCTGAATTTTTAATTTCATATCAAGTAGACATTTCATATAATTTCATGTAGACATCCTTTTAAGGACTTTGTCTTCACATGTGTATCTTCGAAGTAATGAAATTCATCCATAGCTGTCATATTCTGCCATTTGTTATTATAATATCTAGAGAAAAAAATATATTAACAGATTACTTCATATGGAAGCAGTCACTAATAAATGATCCCTAAGGGAAAGAGCTCTTGCTCCCTAGGTCACTCTTGTTCTACCCCATCAAGCATTAGGAAACAAGACCAAAAAATATTTAAAAAAAGAAGAAAACTGGCTCAACCTTCTTGAACATATTGGGAACATATCTCTGGAAACCCAAAGAAACATGCTCAATAACATTCTAGAAGAAAGGGCAACAAAAACTGCAGCCAGTGGCCAAGGAGGGGCTTCTTAACCTCAGCCTTGGAACCTAGTGGAAGCCATCGGGCTGTGCTTCTCCTCTTTGTCCTCCCCAGACACCACCCAGGCAGAAGCCCCTCCCACCCTCCCACCAATGTTTCTCTCTTTATTGTAGTTGAACCCAGATTCTTCCCACAGATAGCATTCTGGAGCTTTTTCCTCTTCACTTTCTACCGGGAGATCTAGAATGAAGTCAACTCTACCCATTTCCCATTGGCACTTTAACATTATGATGCATCCTCATGGCACGATCATCCTATATCAACAGTTTCTAAAATTTTGTTATACCTTGGAGCCATCTGAGATTTAAAATATTCTAATATCTAGACTATGCTGCATAGCGATTAGATCAGAATATGTAAGTGAGGGGTCCAAATATAACACAAACCAGAAAATACGATGTGCAGCTTCATTTGGGAAGCAGAGAGCTATCTTTGCTGTTAAAAGTTGAATGCAGGATCAGTAACATCAGCATTACCTAGTATACTGTTAGAAACGTAGACTGTTGGGTCTATGGATGAAGCTAAATCTGCTATACCAAAATTTCCATTTTATCAAGATCTGCAAGTGATTCACAAGTTTATTAGAGTCAGAGAAGCCTTGCCTCTACTCCTCCTGCTGTCCTTAAAACCTCATATTCTGTCTGCTCACTTATTAAAGGCTTGGCCACAGTATTATTTCCAAACCAGCTTCTGCGTAACTTCCAAGGTGGGTAATGAGCCCATCCAACTATTTAGTCTCAACTACCCTTCACCTTAGTAACATTTACATATGTGTCCAGAGCCATGACTTTCTTTTCCTCAACCATAATACAAAATACAGCACTTCTAAAACTTTATAATCCTAGGAGATCATGAGATTATCTTCTAGTCTTCTTGCTCTATACTGTGCCAGTACTGGTTTTGTCACTAAACCCTCTTAATATTTTAGTTTAGACTAGTTTTCAAACTGCAGATTCCTCAGTTTGAGGAATACTTTAAGAAACACTAGCTCAGTTCTGTTTTTGTTTGTTTTTTTGAGACACAGTCCCACTACATAACACAGGCTGCCCTTGAATTTCTCACAATCCTCCTGCCTCAGCCACCTGAGTGCCAGGATCACAGGTATGTGCAGCCATATGTGGATGTTCATGAGAGGTTTTGCAGAACTGCCACTTGGAGTTTTGACACCCATCTCAATTCTTTCCCATCCACCTCCATACCTCTTGCCAGAATTATCAAGAAAAAATCCAAATGGATCAGAATAAAATAAAAAGTCAGCATAAAATATGAGGTTTTCTACCATCTGCTCTTAATTTACTACCAAGACTAAGTTCTCCAAAAGTCTAATCTCCAATCAAGCCAAACATGACTAATTTCAAGCCTTACCGTAAGGTAGTTAAGCCATTGTGCCGTTATTTATGCTGGTGCCTCTGATCAGAAGGCCTCTCTGCTCAGGATGTCCCTGTGGGCTCCAGATCATCGTCCAGTAGATTCTTTACCTTCCTTGTGTACCCCAGCTGAAGCCTACATATTCCTCTATTAAAGTACTTGTACCTCTGCTGGACATTACCTACATTTCTTCCCAAAGGAGATTATAGGCTTTATGAAGCGATCGACTGTCATTATCTCAGTCTCATCAGCAAACAATTGTGTCCAGTATGTAACATCCAGACTTAATATTTGCTGAATAAGTGAGCCAACTCTAAAGCTTCATCTTTTATTTGACAGCTACACAAAACAACAGTCTTAAAAGGCTTCCACGATATAAACTTGAATTCTTTTCCCCCATGGAATTAACTGGTATGCTTCTCTGTATTTGATCAATTTGTCTGTCAGAGATTATACATACTCACCTGATCTACTCTTTACAGGAGAAGGCATATCCAAACTTATCATCAAGTACAAAAACCACTCAAAATATATTGCATAATGAGGTTGTCTACCATCTATTATTTCCACCTTCAATTATGACCCAACATAGTTCTCAAAAAGCCTAATTTTGGGCCAAAGATTTAGCTCAATGGTTCCAGCGCCTGCCTAACAAGCGCAAAGGCCCTGGTTCTATCCCTGTAACCACATACAACAATACTGGGTGTGGTGACTCACGCCCACTGGCAATCAGTACCACATACCACAGTGCCAGGGTATGGTGGCTCATGCCTATAATCCCAGCACTCAGGAGGCAGAGGCAGGAAGATTGCTGAGTTGCAGGATTGCCTAGGCTACATAGTGAGCTCATGCTCAGCTGGAACTACAAACTGAGACCCTGGCTCAAAAAAAAACAACTAATCTTTTAATTTTAACCCATTAGATTCACAGGTTATTTCTAAATCTCACAGCAATTCTTTGGGGTTAAAAACTTACCAATTTTATAGATACTGAGCTAAAATCTGTACAGTTTAAGGAATATATATGACAGGGTTAGGACTTGAATTTAGGATGTTCTATTACTAAGTGATTTCTACTACTGTCTTTCAGATACCAGATTAGAATGTTTTCAATCCCATCTGTTAAACATCTGTATGATATTTCTGCCTAAGTTACCTAAAAACTCAAAAATCTCACTAATAATACATATGCATCTAGCTGAAAGTTACAGTATTCCCTCCTGAGTTTTGGTGTGCCTGGTTCTAGATCTGATTCTTCTAGTAAGTAGCTGTATAAATCTGGCCAAATCACGAATAAACGTAGTAAGGTCATTTTATTATCTGGAGAATAAGCAAAACAGACTAAATATATGATTCTCAAATTTAAGTGGCTTGAGAGTTTGACAGACAGTATTTTAGATTCCTGTGCCTTATGTTCAGAGATTATAGTCTCCCATGTAATATTAAACTAGACATTTTTGATGATTTCTCTACCTAGCAGTCAACATTTTCAAACCCTTACTTACCACACCACCTCTCTATCACATCTTTTTGTAGTTTACTTCTACCATTTTTTTTGCTTAAATCAGCATAGTGCCAGTTTTTAAAGAAGTAGCAGTTTTCTGAACAGGGTCCTAGACCATCAAAAGTGAGTTTCACCTTGTAGTTCTACTTAGATTACTGCCAAACAAGCTAAAACTTTAAATGCCAGCACTAAAAATAGGCTCTTGCATATTTAAAATAACAGGATCACAAGTTAGCTTGGGGCTTTGCTATTTTTACTAGAGGAAAGGCTGAGACAAGTGGCCACAAGTTGACAGAGAATTGCTTGTTGAACAAACAGGCTGCTGTTACAGTGGGAGCCCAGGAAAAAGCCAAGAGGTGGCAGCATCAGTTCAGCATTTGTCAGGGAGTCTCTGAAATAATATAAAAACTTTGGCCTGAGCACTTAAATAAATCTCCCAGTCACATTTTGGTTTTTAATCTGTTGTTGCACAGGATCTTTCAAAAAGGAAGTGCTCGGGCTGGAGATTTAGCTCAGTGGTTCTGGCACCTGTCTCGCAAGCTCAAGGTCCTGAGTTCGATCCCCGGTAACCACATACAATGCTGGGCATGGTGACTCATGCCCACCAGCAATCAATACCACATACCACAGTGCCAGGGCCATGGTGGCTCACGCCTCTAATCCCAGCACTCAGGAGGCAGAGGCAGGAGGATTGCTGAGTTCCAGGCTTGCCTGGGCTCCATAGTGAGCTCAGGACCAGCCCAAACTACAAAGCAAGACCCTGTCTCAAAAAAAAAGGAAGTGCTCAACAAATAGTAGGTGAATACAAAAACATCTCTTTATTGCTAAAAAGAATACTCCTAAAAAGGAAACCCGAACAACATAAAAATTCAAACTGTTATGAGATATCCTAAGTAAATACATTTTAAGTCAATGTCATAAGCTAATTCTTCAACACATGCAGTATTTGACTTTAAAATATCATTTTACTGTAAGTCCTGAAACCTGACAAGACTTAATGATTTTACCACGTCCATTTTGTGCAAAACTTCTCAGGACACAATTTATAGTTGAATTTCCTATATACATAAGGAATGTATAAGGACATATTTCCATATAATACAAAAAGTATGCTCAGCATTCTTAGTAGGGTACCTTGAGAAACATCTTTAGGAGGAGAATATCTCTTCTTCTTTACAGTAACACCTTTACTTTTCACTTGTCTAGTTCCTGGTGATGCCTTAATAATACAACACATTTCGGGTCTAGTCAAAGGAAACTAAAAAGAAAAAAGCAGTCACTGTACAACTCCTGCAGCTACTACATTTTTATGTTGTTTTATTTCAAAGGAAATAGTATCAAAATCTGAAAATCAAGATTTCACACATATTATTAACAATAGCAAGCATATATTAAATCTTTACTCCTCACCACAATGGTTTTAAAACATTTGGTCATTTAATATTCACAAGAGCCAAGCAAGGCAGGTCACTCTTATTTTATAAATGAAGAAACTAAGTTCAGAGAGATTAGATAACTACTTAAAGATAAAGAGCAAGTAAACTTAGAGTTAAAAGTCCAGGATTCAAAAATGAAAGGGAAAATTTGCATGATTTACTGAGTTAAAACACAAGTTTAAATTTAATTCTAGTCAAATACTAGATTCCTTGATTTCTCTACTCGGGTAATTTTGATAATTTTCTGTTAAACAGTCTCTAGAATAAAGAAATATCACATCTTCATAAGTAAAATAGCTTGTTAGAACTCAGAAGTAAAGATATGTATTTAGCAGTGCTTTCTCCTGTTTTAATTCCTATTGTCCTTTGTGGTAAATACTTGCTATTTTCCTGTTCATTTTCCATTCTTCTGGTACTTGGGAGAATCTCTCCACCCTACCAGCCTATACTCCATTTAATTCTTACAGATAAGGTAAAGTTGACAATACTTCTGTACTGCACAATGGCTGCAAGACTCAGCCCAACATGCTTAGCCTGACAGTGTTATCCTCAAAGGCATGGTAAGTGGACTGGTAGGAAGAAAGGGATGCCGAGCCTGACATTCCGGCACTAAGAAAGAATTCAGCCCTAGCGATACCACCGGTAATAGAAACAGATATAAAACCTCTCCAGGGACTGGGATAACCAATTTAGACCTATAGGGTTCCTATCAAATAATAAGATCAAGTACACAAATGATGGGGTCCGGTTCAGACTCATAAGTGTTCAATATTCAGTGTAGAAGAGTTCCAGAAAGAAATAAAAGATAAAATATATTTCACCTCTTTCTATAATTTCACTTTACCAATAAAAGAAGTGTCAAACTCATGAGAAACTATATCTAAAAATGGGCTTAAATTCCTAGAACATCAGTTATTGGACCTGCAGGAGTGGAATGGAATAGCAATGCAGGAAGTGACTAAAGAATTAATATTAGACTATTAGGAATTAAAGCAAATTTGAAGAGAAAATTACAAAGTCTTGAAAAATAAAAGCTGAAATACAAAATTCAATAGAAGGTTTAACAGCAAAACAGATACAGAAGAGGAAGCTATTAAATGAATTATCTAGATGACAAACAAATGAGAAATACTGAGGAAAGTTGAAGGATACAGAAGACTGAATGAAGTATAACATGTGCTAGTCAGCATTCCAGAGAGAATAAAATAATACCTAAGAATTTTGCCAAAGTTATACTTAAATCCATAGATTCAGACAGCCTAATAATTCAAACAAAATATTTAGAATTAAAACAAACAGCAAGTGCAATGTCCTGAATTCAATCTCTGGTACATACCTACATACATGAAAGAAGATGAACAACAAACAGAAATAATAATTTATGCAGTAAAGTTAAGACATGCCCCCAAAAAGAAGACCTTAAAAGAAGCCAGAAAGAAAAGACATATTGCATCAGTCACCAAGATCACCCTCAGGTTCAATGATTTGCTAGGACTCATAGGACTCAGAAAAGTTTTTATAGATTACAGATTAATCAAAGAAAGAAAAGCACATAGGACTAAATCAGAAGAAAATGCATCCAGTTGTTCACAGCTACTGCAGTTACACATTCAGAATTCAGTTCTCCCATGTACAAAGTGTTGCTAACGGCAGCTAATAGTAAGCCTTTGTATAATTTTGGGTTTAAAAAAAGGACAGAATCAAACTTGTGTGATAAAAAAAAAAAACTAAGCTGAGTATATTGGTCAGCTTTCCCTTGCTGCACAAAAACCTGACACCTGAAACAAAACAAAGAAGAAATTCATTTGGCTCATGATTTCAGAGGTTTCAGTCCCTACCTGGCTGGTTCTAAGACAAAAACATCATGGCCGGGCTGGGATTTAGGTCACTGGCTCCATGCCTGCCTCACAAATGCAAGGTCCTGAGTTCAAAACCCTGGTACTGGGGCAAAAAAAGAACATCAGGACAGAGCAAATGTTCAGGGTGCCAGGAAACCCCTGGACAGCCTCAAAAAGGAAGGGCCCAGGGACCTGATATAGTACCCAAAGTCACACTGCTATCACCCACCAGATATACCCAGAAGTGTGTTTCATTCATCTCCTAAGTGGCTCTTAAGCCAATCAAGTTCACAATCCAGCTTAACTGTCGAAGTAGAAATGATAACTGGACTTTAAATTACTCAGAAGACTTATACTTTTCAGCAACAGAGTGATTAACTTTACTAATATATACATATATATGCCTGGTGAATTTCCAAGTTTAGTTGTGATAAAAACAAAATAGAGACTATAAATTCGAAACAAATAGGAAAAGGGGAAAGTACAATAAAATATTAATTTTTTTCACTGTATCAAAAAATGTTAAGTAGGAAAAAAAACATACAAAAATAGGGTACTAAGAAAAAGAAAAAAGAGGTTAAGTGTATCAATAACCATTACATAGAACTAGATCAAACAGAGTTAAAAGACAGATTGTGAAGACTGAATAAAATCCAACTATTTACATAAACACCATCAAAAAAAAGAAGAATCTGGGGAGGCTGAAAATAAAAGGATAGAAATAAAATAAATTAAGTAACAAGTAGTAAAGCAACTATACTTCTATTAAGCATAAGAAGATAAAAAATGAGAAAAAAGAAGAACAAAAGAAAGTGAAAGATGATAGTCTCTGAGAAATGAAAATAAGGAAAACTTGATAATGGCTCCAACTTGCTACCTTGAAAGAATTTCGAGGCTGTAGTATAGGGAAGAATTCAAGCATGGCTAGCAGACTCCCTGACTTGAGGAAATGGAGCCGAGAGGGCCAGTAAACAAAGGCAGCTTTGATTATGGAATGAAAGAGCAGAAAAGAAAGGGCTGAGAAGAGAGAGAAATTCGGCAATATGTGAGGATCTCAGTACTCACCAGAGCACAGATGGGTACATCCTTGTGAGGGAAACTCCTGAGGGCCAGGAAAGAACCACCTGAAAACTTGCGAAGAATAGTGCTGGTACTTACACAGGACTAGGAAAAGTGGCCAACCTCACTAGCCAGATTAGGAAACCTCATCACTTATAAAATACAAAGTTGAATACTCAGGAAAGTCATGCTTCCATGACAGGCAACATTTATCCTATATTGAACTGCTTCAGATTTGACTAGTAAATCTTTTTTTTTTTTTTGAGACAGGGTCTCGCTTTGTAGCTCAGGCTGGCCCTGAGCTCACTATGTAGCCCAGGCAAGCCTCGAACTCAGCAATCCTCCTGCCTCTGCCTCCCAAGTGCTGGGGTGACAGGCATGAGCCACCAAACCTGGCACTATTGTATGCAGATACCAGGGAGTGAACCAGGGACCTTGTGCTTGCTAGGCAGGCACCAGAACCACTGAGCTAAATCTCTGGCCTCCTTTACTAGTAAATCTTAAAAGCAAGACCTATAAGAATCAAATAATTTTCAAGTTATTTATGTATATCATAGAGCAAAGCTCATAAAGATATGTATAGATACAAAATTATTAAGCCAAAGATTTACCTCAGTGGTTCTGGTGCCTGCCTGACAAGTGCAAGGTCCTGAGTTCAGTCCCTACTAACCACATACCACAAAGCTGGGCATGGTGAGTCATGCTCACCAGCAATCAGTACCACATACCACAGTGCTGGGCGTGGTGGCTTGAACCTATAATCCCAGCACTTGGGAAGCAGAGGCAGGAGGACTGCTGAGTTCAAGGCTTGCCTGGACTATATAGTGAGCTCAGGGCCAGCCTGAACTACAAAGTGAGACCCTCTCTCAAAAAAAAAGAAAAGAATTATAGTTAAGGGCTGGAGATTTAGCTCACTGGTTCTGGTGCCTGCCTAGCAAGTGCAAGGTCCCTAGTTCAATCCTCGGTAACTACATACTACAATACTGGGCATGGTAATATATGCCCACCAACAATAAGTACCACACACCACAGTGCCAGGCATGGCAGCTCATGCCAGTAACCCCAGCACTTGGGAGACAGATGGAGGAAGACTGCTGAATTTGAACCTGGCCTGGACTACATAGTGAGCTCAGGGCCATGCTGAACTACAGAGCGAGACACTGCCTTAAAAAAAAACAAAAAACAACCTGTAGATGTAAATTAATTCTAGAATGTATGATACATTTTGTAAAATAGTAAATATTCAAAGGGAATGTGGTAGGGGAACATAATAAGGGGAAAGAATACATACGATTTGGAAAGAAAAAGAAATAGCATGAATATAAGGGATGGAGGGTTGTGGTGGGTAGGGATATGGGTAAAAATGTGAATTACTGGGCCAGAGGGTTAGCTCAGTGGTTCCAGCGCCTGCCTCGCAAGCACAAGGGCCTGAGTTTGATCCCCGGTAACCACATAGAATGCTGGGCGTGGAGACACGCCCACCAACAATCAACACCGCACACCACAATGCCGGACGTGGTGGCTCACGCCTGTAATCCCAGCACTCAGGAGGCAGAGACAGGAGGATTGCTGAGTTTGCAGCGGCTTGCCTGGGCACCATAGTGAGCTCAGGGCCAGCCTGAACTACAACGCGAGACCCTGTCTCAAAAAGCAAAAAAAAAAAAAAAAAATGTGAATTACCTCCTGTCATATACTGGTACAAATTCCCCAATGTTGAGTGTGATTGTGGACTGTATATAAAATGTACCAATAAAGAATTCAATGCAAAAAAACTATAATGTCTAAGGTGAGAAGTACATTGGATGAGATTTATAGCATGTTAGACACCCACAGAAGTTATTTGTGAATTGTAAGATGTAGTAATTATCCAATATGAAATACGATTTTAAGTTTTTTATTTTAATGAAAATGACATCTTTGAGCTATCAGATAATATATAGGTAAATTGGAGTTACCAGAGTAAAGGAAGATTACCAGAAAAGACATTTTAAGAAATAGGTGCTGAAAAATTCCTAAACTTCACTATAAATAAAAATGCCACAGCTTCTGGTAGCTTAAAAAGATATACCAGAAAAATAAATTACACTAAGATACATAATAATCAAATTACTCAAAATTGCTGAAAATACAAAGTCAGAAAATCAGGCAGAATAAACACATGTTACGTACACAAGAACAAAGATAAGGATGATTATAAACTTCCTACCTAAAAGTGCAAACAAGAAAAACTTATGGCAACCTTTTCTAAGTGTTAAAAGAAAAAAGTCAGCTAAGAAGTATAGCACAACTATCCTTCAAAACTAGTAAAGCTGTTTTAATCAGAAAAAGCACAATAGCAGACTCAAACTAAGAAAAGTTAAGTAGAGGAAGTCCCTTAGGGAGAACAAAAAATAATACTAGATGTAAATCCGGATCTATACAAAGGAAAAAGGGCATGGAAACATAATTAAGGAGATTCATAGTTATTTTTAATATTCAAATAACAGCAATGTTTTGTGGGCTTTATTACATATATAAAAGTAAAATAATCCATTCACAGATTTTGTGATTTTATATGTAGAAAATTCCAAAAATACCATAAGAAAACTATAGGAATAAATTCATCAACCTATCATGCTACAAGGCAACAAAGAAAAATTAGTTCCATTTCCACATACTAACAATGAACAACCTGGAGAGGAATTACAAAAATAATTCCACTTGTAATAGCACAAATGCAAATAGCACAAACATTAAAGAATTTTCAATGAAAACTGAAAAACATTGCTAAAATTAAAGAAGACATAAATAAATGAAACACAACCCACATGCATGGATTGCAAGACTTAGTGCTGTTCAAATGTCATTTTACCCAAAGGGATGTACAGACTCAGTACAATTTCTATTGAATTTCAATGGTGTTTTTGTAGAACTATAAAACATATCTTAAAATTCATATAGAATCTTAATAAATCCCAAATAGCAAAAATAATCTTGAAAAGAAAAACAGAGCTGGAGGATTCAACTCTCTGATTTCAAACTACTACACAGCCAAGTAATTAATATGATACTGATATAAAGACAGACATTTATGGAATAGAATGGAAATCCCAGAGATAAGCCTTGTATATGGTTTTAAGTGATTTGACAAGAACTAATTATATTCAAGAGAGAAAAGACATTCTCTTTAATAAAAGGTATTAATGAAACCAGATATCCATATATAAAAGAATGAAGTCAGACCCTTACTTAACATCATACACAAAAATTGAATCAGAATAGGTTAGAGACCTAAAGGTAAGACTTAAAAGAACAAAATTCTTTTGTGGAAGCAAGGCAAAAGCTTCGTGACATTCAATTTGGCAATAAATGTTCACATAAAACATATGCATAGGCTATAAAATTTTTAATTAGGCTTCATGAAAAATTTAAAACTTTGTACAGCAAAACACCCTATCAACAGAGTAAAAAGGCAATGCATAGAATTGGAGAAAATATTAGTAAATCATGCATCTAATAAGAGAGTCTTCACACACAAGTAAATGATGTGTTTAGTTTCAGATTTCACAAAGTAACCCATATATAAAGTATCTAATAGGGCCGGAGATTTAGCTCAGTGGTTCCAGTGCCTTCCTCGCAAGCGCAAGGTCTTGAGTTTGATCCCGGAAACCACATAGAATGCTGGGCGTGGTGACTCACGCCCACCAGCCATCAATACCACATACCACAGTGCTGGGCGTGGTGGCTCACGCCTGTCATCCCAGCACTTGGGAGGCAGAGACAGGAGGATTGCTGAGTTCGCGGCGGCTTGCCTGGGCTACATAGTGAGCTCAGGGCCAGCCTGAACTACAAAAGCGAGACCCTGTCTCAAAAAAAAAAAAAAAAGTATCTAATAAAACAACAATTATTTCTTTCTGTAATTAAAGGAAAATTTAAAAATACTACCTCATTTGAAGAATTTTCTCCCAAACCTGATACAGGAACAATTTCATTTGAATTAACATAATTGCTGACATTTGGAAGTAGTTCTTCGCAAGATGCTTTTTGCACCGAGGACACATCAACCTATAAAAGAATATTTTATTTTTTGGTAGAACTTAAGAAAAACAAGTAAAGTTGAAAGTACTATCCCATGGAAAGCATACTCTTATGAACCTGACACATGAACAATTTCATCTGAATAAATATCATTATGTTTCTGGAGCAGGGAGTGTAGCTCAGTGGCACAGTGCCTCCCTGGCAAGTGTGAAGCCCTGAGTTCAATTCCCAGGGTGGGGGGAAGACAAAAAAAAAAGATAAATGAAGATAGTTCTTCCAGAGATATTTTTGATCTTTGATTAACTGTAACTATGCTCCCCTAGGAACCTGGTAAGGATAAAAATGTTAACTCTGGGGCCGGAGGTTTAGCTCAGTGGTTCCACTGCCTGCCTAGCAAGCGCAAGGTCCCTGGTTCCATCCCAGGTAACCACATACAATGATATGATATTGGGTGTGGTGACTCACGCCCACCAGGAATCAGTACCACACCCCACAATGCTGGGCGTGGTGGCTCACGCTTGTAATCCCAGAACTCCAGAGGCAGAGGCAGGAGGATTGCTGTGTTCCAGGCTTGCCTGGGCTACATAGTGAGCTCAGGGCTAGCCCGAACTACAAAGTGAGACCCTGTCTCAAAAAAAAAAAAAAAAAAGAAATGTTCAACAAAGCAACCCATGGCAACTGTGAAAGTATTTGCAAATCATGTATTAAATATTGTGATTGATATCCAGAATATATCAGAAACTACAACTGAAAAACAACAAAAATAAATCTAATTCAAAAGTGAACAAAGAAGCTCAGCATGGCGGCACACACGTGTAATCCCAGCACTTGAGAGGCTGAAGCACGAGGACTGTTGGAGACCAGTCTGGGCTACTTAGTAAGCTTAAACTGTAACAGGAGACTAAGTCTCAAAAAAACAAGTGAGCAAAGGGCTTGAATAGACACTTACCTAAAAAAATATGCAACTGGCCAGCAACACATGAAAAAATGCTCAATATTACTAATCATTAGAGAAGTACAAATCAAAACCATACTAAGATACCACTTCATACGTAAAAGGATGGCTATTCAAAAAAAAAAAAAAGAAAATAACAAGTACTGGGCGATCTGTAGAGAAACTTGAATCTTGTACATCACTAGTGGGATTGTAAAATGATGCAGATACCACAGAAAACAGGTTACAGTCCTCAAAAATTAAAGCTGGGGTCACCATATGATCTAGAAATTCCACTTCTGGACATATACCCCTGAGGAATTGAAAACAGAGACTCAGAAACATGAATGTTCATGTTCACTGAAGTACTAACAGTAACCAAATGTGGAAACAACTCAAGTATCCACAGATGGACAAATGAATAAATAAAATATGGTACACATGTAAAACAGAATATTACTAAGGCTTAGGAAGGAATTTCTGGCATATGCTACCACATAGCTACACCTGAAAACACTATGTTAAGTGAAGTAAGTCTTCTATAAAAAGATAAACACTGCCATGCAGGACAATACACACTGTAATTTTAGCTTCTCAGGAGGCTATGGCCAGAAAATCACCTAAGCCTAGGAGTTCAAGGCCAGCCTGAACAACACAGTGAGACTCTATCTTTAAAAATGAACAAACAAGTAAGACAAATACTGATAATTCCACCTACTCTGTGAGGTACCTAGAACAGTCAAATTTATAGAGACAGAAAGAACAATGGTAATTGCCAGAGGCAGAAAGAGGAAAAAATAGGGGGGTTGCTGTTTCACAGCTTTGAAATTTCAGTTTTGATAGATGTAAAAAGTTTTAGAGATAGATGATGGTGATGAATACACCCCAACTGTATATATACTCAAGCTGTTCATTTAAATATACTTAAAAGTCTAAATTCTGTTTTATATATATATATATATATTTATATATATATACATAGTAAAAAGAAGAACCCTACCTTGCATTTTACTATTTTCTTCTTATCCATTTACATGAATAGCAGCATATAAAGTATTTCTAATGAAAGTATGTAAAATTTAAAAATACAAGTATCAGCCTGGGAATGTAGCTCAGTGGCACTATGCTTGCCTGGCAAACACCAGGTTCTGAGTTCAATCCCTAGTACCAGAAAAAAAAAGAAAGAAAAATACAGATACTATTCTCTATAGGCAATATTCTCCTGATATGAGAAAAACACAAGAATGGAGAGAGGAGGATCCAAAAAACACCAAGTGCCAAATGCTACTACTTACCACAAAACCAGCTGTCTGCGAAGATGGAGTGCTTGTTAATGGGCCTCCACTTTTCTTATTAGTAATATGAGAATTTGTTGTCTATAAGTGTTTATAAAAGAGGAGATTAAATAACAAAAGAAGCAAATTATTATAACAGTAAAACCACAATTTAAAGTAGTAGACTAAATCATGTGTAATACCAATAAAATCTTCAATCTGCTTATTAAAGTACCTGAAGGAAATTAAAGAATTTCTGGCTTGAATAAATCAGTCAATTTTTGAGAACTCTAGTGCATAACAATGATATGAGAATGTTTTGGTGAAATAACTATTAATTTGGAAAGAGAAGCTAATCAGTATTGAATTGTTACAACAGTGTTCTGGTTATCTTTTTTGTCAATTGCTTAAAAAGGTATTTTGCTTTCAGCGTGTTTAATTTCTATTATATTTCTTTTTATAAAAAGGGATTATAAAATATTCCTGAACCTATTAAGACATATACATAGCAAAGATAACTGTGTTAAAATATACATTTATATGTATATGGATATTTGTATTCGGGGAACATCCAAATTTAAAAAATTATACAATAGGATGCAGATATTTTCTATTTCCTGAAGATGAAAAGCAGCAGAGAGACAAGTGAACACAAGAGAGATTAAAGACAACAAGGAGACACAAGATTCAAAAATTCAGAATGGCAGAAGAAAGGGAGCCTCAGCATGGCAGAGGGTAAGGAGGGAAGGTGGGAAAAGGAAAGGAGAGGGAGATGGAGAGGAAGAAAAAAGAGAACATTGAAAGGAAAGAGGGAGAGGAGAGAGAAGACAGACACCAACAGACTGTGAGCAGAAGGAGACTGAGAGACCGAGAAACTCAAGAAAAGGGAGTGGGTGAAACAGAAAGGAGATAGGGAGCAGAGAGCTATAGCTTCAAATTAAAAGAAACATAACCCAGGACTCCCTATAGCTTCAAATTAAAAGAAACATAACCCAGGACAGCAGGAAAAGGGACTGATAAAAGGCACACAGCTTTATTTCTACAGATCAGATGTCTTTCTGACTCTTGGATTCCTTAAAACATCCATGTCTTTCTGAAAGTATGTTTTTTAAAAAATAGATATTTATATACTATGCAAAGTCTGGAACCCAAACTTAAAGATAAAATGTGAACATTATGGAAAGTTTGTCAGGTTTTTATTTTCTCTCTTTCTTGTTTTTCTTGTTAAATTCTTGTTCTCATTAGACTAGTTGTTGGGAAAACAGTATAGAAGAAATGGTTAGAAAATTTTTCATCAAAATATGTAAGGTTATATTTACCTGATACACTGAATATGTCAGCTCTCTATTAGCTACCTGATCTTTTAATTTCTTCATCTAAACAATGGAGAATATTTTAACCTTAGGGATGACAAATAATACATAGAAGCAAGACATAAGCAAGGATGACAGATAATAAATGTAAACTGAGCCTGTGGCATCTGGAGGGAAGGAGATGCTCAAAGACAGCTATGATTTTTATCACTGGGGCAACTTTGGAGGTGCTCTGCTTAAACGAACAACCAGTGTTTGTGGCAAGGAGTGCAGTGAGCTGGCAGTACCTGCTGCAACACCTTTGGCATCTGCTTCAGCTGGCAAGCTTTCTTTAGGACCTGCTACCTTCTTGGGCAGACTCCAGCTGATATCTGGCCACAGCAGTCCAATACCGACTTTTGTGATAGACGGTCTTTGCTCTGGGATTCCTCATTACAAGAGCTTTTGTCAGATTTGCACTTAGGACTGAGGCTATACCTGCTCAGCCCTGCTTTTCCTTCTCAAGTATTACCCCCTCCAACAAGCCACATGAACTCTTACTCTGTCTCATCATCTCCTTGCCAGTGGTCCCAGTGACCCAACCATCAATGGTCAGTTCAATTTTTAAAATAGCACCAAATTAAAAAGAGCAAAATAAAATATAGATAGGAGGAAGCAAGGAGATAAGGTTTTTTTTTTCAAGTGAGAGCGATCAAGATATGGAGGAAGTAGAATAAAGAACAGGGAAGGGCAAGAAAAAAGAATTAACATAAGCATTATGTATAGCAAACATAGTAATAAAAATTATAATATAAAATAAATAAAAATATCAGTCTACATATGCTTGTAAGTATAAGGGTCCCATATTTTTCCTAGATTTGTTTAAAAATCCACATATCTAAATCTTCCCAATCAGTACATTTTTATAGTCTCTTTAAGAATTAAGAGTTACAGCTCAGTTCGTGATAGCTCAATCTTGGAAACAACCCAAATGTCCATGAACTGGAGAGTGGATAAAGAAGATGTGGTTTTTTTACAAAATGGAGTATTACTCTGCCATAAAGAATGACAAGATCGATCCATTTAGGTGCAAATGGAGACATCTGGAGGATATACTAATAAGTGAAATCAATAGATCACAGATAGACAATTTCCGGATCTTCTCTTTGGCATGATCACCTGTAG
The DNA here is from genome assembly GCA_004025085.1 of Thryonomys swinderianus. Lineage (NCBI taxonomy): Eukaryota > Metazoa > Chordata > Mammalia > Rodentia > Thryonomyidae > Thryonomys > Thryonomys swinderianus. The sequence goes on from PVIC010006514.1 coordinate 53,857, forward strand.
ATGCAAATGAGTTCTAGAAAGTAGGACAGCTTTTATAGAGTGGAATATTTCTATAGGAAACTTGGTGTGGGAATATGATGAGGGGAAGGAATAAATATGATACAGAAAGAAAATAAAAGAGCATGTATAAGGGGGGAGGAGGGGGGAGTGGGTAGGGATATGGGTAAAAATGAGAATTAACTTGTGGCA
>PVIC010006515.1:0-54062 GCA_004025085.1 Thryonomys swinderianus
ATTTGGAGTTATTTGTACTGATACATAAATTTTAGGATTTTTTTTCTAGTTCTCTGAAGATTGGCATTGGTATTTCAATAGAAATTGTATTGAGTCTATAGATTGGTTTTGTTAGAGTGGTATTTTATTAATATTAATTTTTCAGTCTATGAATATGGGAAATCTTAGTTTTTTCTTCAGTGTTATATCATTTTCATTATAGAAGTCTTTCACTTCCCATGTTAAATTTATTCCAAGGTATGTCATTTCATTTTTTTGAGGCTATAGTGAATGGAGTTATTTTTCTGATTTCTTTCTCAGTGAGTTCATTATTGGTATATAGAAAAAGTTATTGATTTTTGTACGTTGATTTTGTATCCTGCTACTTTCCTGAGTTTGTCAGTTCTGAGAATCTTTTGGTGAAGTTATAGGCTTTTCTGAGTATAAAATCACGTCGTCTGCAAATAAGGATAATTAACTTCCTCTTTATGTATTTGTTTCCCTTCATTGCTTTCCCTTGCCTGACTGCTGTGGCTAACATTTCAAGTGCTATATTGAGTAATGAATAGTAAGAGTGGATTCTCTTATTTTAAAAAAGTAACTGCTTTTCAGTTACTTTTGTTTTTTCTGACTCCATATCACCCCATTAAGTGTAATGTTAGCTATGAGTTTGTCATATAAAGACTATTGTAGTGAGCTATGATCCTTCTGTACATAATTTACTCAGGGTTCTTATTGTTAATGGATGCTGGATTTTGTCAGATTATCTGTCATGATTATCATGTGATTTTTTTTATCTTGTTTCTATTTATATGTGGTATTATATTTATTAATTTGCTTATGTTGAACCTTTCTTGCATCCCTGTAATGTATCCAGCTTAGTCATGGTACATGATCTTTTCATTGTTCTGTTGAATTCTATGTGTACTTTGTTTTGAGGGTTTTCTGTATCTGGGTTCATAAAGTAAATATATATAGTTATTAAATATTATCTATAGACTATACAGAGAGAGTGCCATGAGTGCAAGAAACAGACAGACACCGACCCTACCAGGTTTTGATAGCAGGGTAGTAATGGTTTCATAGAATGAGTTAGAAGGATTCCCTTCCCTCTATTTTATGGAATACTGTGAGGAGAATTCATATTGGTTCTTCTTTAAAGATCTTGTAAAAGTTGTGTTGTTGCTGCTACTTCAGTCTCATTGCTTGTTACTGTTAATCCATCTAAGATTTTTATGTCCTCTTTATTCAATTTTGGTGGCTCATGTGGGCCCAGAAATTTCTTTTTCTTACAGATATTCCAGCTTATTATCATGTAGTTTTAAAAAAAATGCCCCCTAATGACCCTGTGAATTTCACTGTTATCTGTTGTACTGTCCTCCTTTTTTCAGCTGTTTGTGTGTATGGAGGAAAGGTATCTTTTCTTTCTTCTTTGTGAGAGAAAAGTTATCTCCATTTGTTTTGATTCATATATATCCATAGTTAAATTTTAATACAGAAAGAAAAAAGTAGAATCTGACTAATGTTTATAAGCAAGATATCTTCAAATACATTTTGTGTGTTTGTTTTGGTTAGAAAAACTCTTAGCTTTAGCTAAGGTTAATATTTTAAATCTTTTGAAGAATGAACTGCTTCACTGATCTTCTCATTGTTCTTTTAGTCTCTATTTCAATCATTTAAATTCTGGTATCATTTCTTTCCTTGTACTGAGTTTATGTTTGATTTGTTGTTTTTCTCAGACCTCAAGATGCATCAGTACATCATGTTTTTGCAACATACATGATTTTTCTTTGAATCTTTATTGGTACATTTTATATATACATCATATTCACACTCAACACAGAATTTGTACCACTATATGACATGACTTAATTCTCATTTTTTCCCATTTCCCTACCCACCCTACAACCTCCCACCCCAAATATGTTTTGTTTCCCTTTTCTTCACCATCATATTTTTTCCTTCCCCTTGTTCCTTACCCTACCCCCTTTTCCCTTTGAATATTTTCTTACATTTTAGAACTCATTTACATTTTCAGTTCCTCATACCAGAGAAAAGATACGATATTTACACATCTGTGACCTATTTATTTCACTTATGAGTATGCCCTCAAGGTGCATCCATTTGAGTATAAATGACTCAAACTTACCATTCATTATGGTAGAATAATATTCCATTTTATTAAAAGAAAACCTCATCTTCTCTATCCAGTCTCCAGTTGATAGGCACTTGGGTTGTTTCCAAGATTTAGCTATCACAAACTGACCTCCTATGAACACAGGTGCACATATGTCACTGTGATATGAATCTTTTAACTCTTTGTGTATATCCCTAGCACGGGAATAGCAGGGTCAAATGGGACCTCTAATCGTGTTTTTTTGAGGAATCTCCACACTGATCTCCATAATGGTTGTACCAACAGTGGAGAAGAGTTTCTTTCTTCCCACAACAAACTTCTCTCATAGAACTGCCTTTGTTGTCCCATAGATTCTGATATATTTGCTTCTGTTTTCATTTGATTCTAACAATTTTAAGTTTCTCCCTTGATTTATTCAGTGATCCACTGATTATTCAGAAGTGACAGGTTCAGTGTTCAAGTTTGTACAGGTTTTGTGTTTTCTCTTACTGTTAATATTTAGTTTTCTTTGGTTGTGTTCTGATAAGATGGAATAAATTGTCAGATTTTTATATTTGTTATGATTTGCTTCATACCCTAAACTATGGCCTAGCCTGGAAAAAATTCCATGAACTGCTGAAAAGAATGTATACTCTATAGTTTTGGGGTAGAACTTTCTGTAGGTGTCTCTTAGATCCATTTGCTCTATGGTTGAGTTTAACTCTTATGTTTTTTTTTTTTAACCTGGAAGACCTGTCTATTGATGACAATGTATTACTGAACTCATTCATTCTTATTATGTTGTGATCTATCTGCTCCTTTGTGTGAAATAATAGTTTTTATAGAAAAGTGGATATACCAATTCAGTGTATATAATAGTTGTATGTTCTTGATGTGTTGTTCTCTTTGTCAATATGGAGTATTCTTTTTTGTCTCTTCTGACTGATTTTTGTCTTGAAGTCTGTTTTGCTAGATAATGAGCATACCTACTCCTGATTGTTCAAGAGTTTATTTGCTTGGAAAATAGTTTTCCAGGGCCAGAGATTTCGTTCAGTGGTTCCAGCACCTGCCTAGCAAGCACAAGGTCCCTGGTTGAATCCTCAGCAACCACACACAACAATACTGGGCATGATCACTTATGCCCACCAGTAATCAGTACCACATACCACAATGTGGGGCATGGTGTCTCACTCCTGTAATCCTAGCACTCTGGAGGCATTGCTGGTAAGATGAGTATGCTGGCAGAACATTGTTGGATTAGTTTTTAACTCAGTCAGACTATCTGCAGCTGTTAATTGGATAATTAAGACTATAGGGTTATTATTGAAAGGTATACACTTCTTCCTACAATTTTGTTGTTTTTCTTCAGGTTGTTTTAAATATTCTATGTTCAGTTTTTTTCCATTTTTTAGTCTTAGAAGGTTGACAGATTACTATGTTGGTAATGTTTAATCCTTTGCTAATTTTTATTTTTTTCTTCTTCTAGGGAGATTTATTCTTTTTTTGAGACAGGGTCTCACTTTGTAGTTCAGGCTGACCCTGAGCTCACTGTGTAGCCCAGGCAAGCCTGGAACTCAGCAATCCTCCTGCCTCTGCCTCCCAACTGCTGGGATTACAGGCGTGAGCCACCACGCCTGGCACTGTGGTATGTGGTATTGATTGCTGGTGGGCATGAGTCACCATGCCCAGCATTGTATGTGGTTACCAGGATCGAACTCAGGACCTTGTGCTTGTGAGGCAGGCACCAGAACCACTGAGCTAAATCTCCAGCCCGTGAAATTTATTCTTTGCCAAATTCTCATGCTTGTCTTTCTTTTTCTTCCTCTTTCCTTTTTTTTTCCCCATAGGATTAAAAGTATTTTCTATAATGCTGATTTAGGGGTCATGAATTCCCTTAATTTATACTTGTCCTGAAAGGTCTTTATTTCTCTTTTGATTCTTAGAGATTATTTTGCTGGATATTGTAATCCAAGTTGGCAATCGTGTTCTCTTAGAACTTGAAATACCTTATTCCATTGTCTCCTCCCCTTTAGATTTTTGCTGAGAACATTTGTTATTCTGATAGGCTTGCCACAAAAATGTGATTTGTTGTTTCTAGCGTCTTTTAGTATTCTTTTCTTTGTCCTGTACTTTGGGCATTTTAACAGTAATACATCATGGAGAGATTCTTTTCTAATCATGTCTGTTTGGGATTTTATGTCTTTTTTGTACCTGAATAGCCCTGTCTTTCCCAAACTTTAGGAAATATTGTGCCATTTCACTGAACAGGTTTTCTATGCCTTCAGTCTGTAGGTCTTCCTCAAGTATTCTGATTATATGTGTATTTAGTCTTTTTAATGGTGTCACAGGGATCTTGACTGTTCTTTTTATTCTTATTTTTTCTTTATAATTGTCATATTTTTGTATATTTGTGTTTCAATAGAGAGATCTGTGCATGTGCTGGGATGGATGTTTCTTCTGTTCTTATATGAGGGCTTTCTTAATAAGTAGCCTTCTGTTGAGGTATTCTGCAATATTGGTTTGTTGTCTAGTGTTGAGATTAATTCCAAATGAACTTCTTAGGGCAGTTTGCATCTGGATTCTTTTGCTATTATTTACAGTTTTTGACATAACACATAGCACATTGGAGCCTGAGGAACTTGCTTTCTCTACAGTCTTACAAGATTGGGAACCTTAGTGCAGTTTAAACAGGTGTGATGTAGACACCAGAGTGTGTAGGGGCAGCCTCTGCAGGTATTCCTCCTCTCTTTGACAATGTGCAGTCTGAAAATGCAGTGTGAGAAACCCTCATAGGTATGTCTGCTGTTGCTATGGGGGAGAATGCCCAGAGCAAGACTTCACCACCCCCAGCCTGCCTTGAGGTTATGGGCTTTTATGTCCCCTCTTCTTTAAGTTGAGTACCTGCCAGCATTCAAGTGGAACTAGTTCATGGCTGGAGTGGTTCCATTTCTGTCAGCCAGAATGGAAATGTAGCTCAGCAGCGAAGCACCCTCTGCTGCTAGTGGTGTTACACTCCCCACCCCACCCCCACCCCCCGCCCCCGGGCAGGGAGCTGGGTTTGAAGAGGAAGTTGGTATTTCCTCAGATCACACCTTTCTGGTTCTCTGTGATGTGTGGGTTTCCCATCACTTCTTTGTTGCTTCTTTCTTTCTCTCCTTGAAATAAAACTTCCAAATGTTGCTCTGACTTTTTTGTTTTCCAGAATCATATATAGGATACTTATGTTTCTCCATTTGGCTCTTCCTCTAATTTTTGAATCTTAAAAAACTAAAGTTGTTTTAAAAATTTCTACTAATCAAAAGAGATTTATGAACCAAAATGCAAATTTTGTACTTGGTAAAGTTTAAAATGTTAACCCTTTCAGCGTCAACCATTAATTTTTGCTGATCTAATCTGCTACAAATGTGTTGATTTACTGCCATCATACTTGTGAATGTTTATAAATTTTAAAAGAAATCCATCTAGAAGCCCAGTGAACAGAAATCAATTACATGACAACAATGTACTCATATTGCTGTGGAATATCCTCATAGGGCGTGAGGCATGGATCATAAAAATACTCAACTTTTAAATACTATTAAGGATCAACTCAACTGGACTAGCCAGACAAGAACTGAAATGATAGGTATCCAAGTCCTCCCATTACTTTTTGAGAAAAATATTTGTCCAAAATATCAGGATGTCACAAGATCTAGAAACCACTTTCTTAGAGGATTTGCTAATATGTGGAACTGTGCAGTGATTTCCTGACGTCTTGCTTATTTAAACTTTGTTATTGTGTGGCATTTGTTCCTTTTTTCCTTTTTCCTGTCTCTCCTTTTTTTCTTTTTTTCCTTCATTCTTCCTTCTTATTTACTGGAAACTCTCAGGAGCATCATAATAATATGAACCTGTAATTTTCCCTGATTTACATTTTCAATTATATATTTGTGTGCTCATTTGAAGATTTCCATCGCTCTGGAAAGTTCCTGTGTTCCTTTCCAATCACTCTTTTCCCTCACTCCCAGAGGCAACCACTTCTAATTTTTATCCTATAAATTAGGCTTATCTTTGTATTTCATGTAAATGAAATTATTAAGTATATATTAATTTTTATGTGTTTCAGCCAACAAAATTCCTTTCAGATTTACAAAGCTGTTACATTTGTAGTTATCTTACTCTTTTTATTGCTAAACAGACTTCATTTTACATATACCTCAAGTTACTTATCCATTCACCTAATGATAGGTATTTTGTTGTTTTTAGTTTAGGGTTCTATTGGGTGAAGTTTCTGTGTATATTATTGTACAGGTCTTTTTAAGAACCTATGTTTTTATTTCTTTTTGCTAAACACCTAACTATGAAAGTTCTGAATGAGAGAGTAGATATGTGATTAACTTGATTAGAACTGATTAATACTTGTATGGTGCCGACATTTTCTCTACCAATTAGCACTGTGGCCTTTAATTTTAGCATCTACTGCATGTGAAGAAATACCATTTAGTGGTTTAAATTTGTATTTTCTGGATATTTTGTGTGTTTCTTTGTTTTTCATACCAGGGATCAAACTCGGGACCTTGCATTTGTGAAGCAGGCACCTGAACCCCTGAGCTAAATGCCTGGCAAAATTTGTATTTTCTGTAATGATTAATGATGTTGAGGTTTTTTAATGGCTATATTGGCCATTTATTTATCTTCATTTGCAAGATCTCTATTCATATTTTTGGGGGTGGGAGGCTATTTTAAAACAGGTCATCGTTTACTGTTAATGTGTAGAGATTCTTTCTGTGTTCTAGATACATAAATAGTTGGTCAGATATGTGACCTATAAATGTTAGCTTACCTGAGTGTGGCTTATCAGTTTTGTAATAGTCTTTGGATGAGCACAGATTTTATTCTGAATATATCTTATTCATTCCTTTGTGAATAGCCTTCCACTATAAGAAATTTTTGCCCACCAATGATCATAAACATTTTCTCCTGTTCTGTTTTTTCCCATTTTGTTTTCTAAACATGTTATAATACTATGGTCTATAATTAGATCTCTGTAGAGAAAAAGGCATCTTTTTGTTCCCCATACATATCAGTATGCAGTTTTCCAGAATCATTTATTTAAAAGGATTTTCTTTACCCATTTGATGTACTTTGTTGTTGATAACTCTGTTGAGAAATGAGCATACATGTGTGCTCACATACTTAGATGTGTACCTCTGAACTTTGTTTTGTCATTGATTTATTTGTACTACCATAATGCTATACTTTTTAAATTACTATAGATTTATAACCTTGAATTTTGATTAATATGTCCAACTTTGTTTTTTCTTTATTGAGATAATTCTTGCTATTTAAAATTATTATTTCTATATGAATTTTAGAACTGGATGGCTAATTTCATTATGTAAGTCTGCTCATAGTTTTTATTGTGATTGCTTCGAATCTGTATACTTTTTTTTTTAATGATTTTTGTGTGTGTGTGTGTGTGTGGTACCGGGGATTGAACTTGGGCCCTTGTGCTTCCAAGGTAGGTATGGTACCACTTAAGCTAAATCCCTGGCTTAAATCTATATACTTTTTTTTTTTTTTTGAGATAGGGTCTCGCTTTGTAGTTCAGGCTGGCTCTGAGCTCACTATGTAGCCTAGGCAAGTTTTGAACTCAGCAATCCTCCTGTCTCTGCCTCCCGAGTGCTGGGATTACAGGCGTAAGCCACCCAAGCCCGGCGAATCTATATACTTTTTGAGAAGAGTGAACAGGTATCTACTGAGTCTTCCAATCCATAAATATGGTCTAGCTCTCCATCTACTTAGGCTTCTTCAACTTTTTCCAATAATCTTTTACAGTTTACAGTGTTAAAGATCTTACATGCCTTATTACTTAATATATTTTATACTGCTACACATAGTACTCCTTTATTTTCATTTATTAGTCTTCAGAATTGCACTGCCTTTAACACACTGGTTTTTGTATCAACAAATTTGTTAAATTTATTTAGTTAAATACATTTTGTAGTTTTCTGTGTACACATTTATGTCATCTGTAAATCTTTTCAAAATTTTTGCTCTTTCCCCCTGTTATGGCTTATATCTAGCTGTCACCTCCAAAACCTCATGTACTCATAGGCAGGGCTTTTCAGAATGACTGCATCATAAGTATGTGAATCTTGGATTGTGACACTGGATTAGTCCAATGCTCTGCCATACTATCCTGACCTGCAACCAGCCAACTATAAACTGAAACCTCTACCAACCATGACCTAAAATAGACATTCCATCCTTTCACTTGTGAATGTTGGATATTTTGTCCCAGAAACAAGAAAGTAACTAAGACTTTCCCCTTAATGCACAGTGTGTTAATCATGTTTCTGTTACCGTGACAAAAACTTGAGATAAGTAATTCATAAGAAGTATTCATTTTGGTTCATAGTTTTATAATCCTACCACCCAGGTTTAATCACTAATAACATTAGATTACCATTTTCCACATAGATCTCTATAAGTATATAAATTTAAAATAATGGTTAGAAATAATTTCACATAATTAAGATTGTAATATATGTGTTGGTTTCAAGTGTTGTCATTTAAGAATTTAAATTTGTGAATATCACTTTAAAAAGATTACCATAAGGGCCAGGGATTTAACTCGGTGGTTCCAGCGTCTGCCTTGAAAGCTCAAGGTCCCAAATTCAATCCCCAGCAACCACATAGCACAATGCTGGGCGTAGTGGCTCATACCTGTAATCCCAGCACTTGGGAGGCAGAGGCAGGAGGACTGCTGTGAGTTCGAGGCTTGCCTGGGCTACATAGTGACATAGCTCAGGGCCAGCCTGAACTACAAAGTGAGACCCTGTCAAAAAAAAAAAAAAAAAAAAGCACCATAAAATAGATGAACTTCTCAAAAGGGATCTTTACAAGAGATAATAATTACTCAAAGATGGTACTTACTAAAGATTTGTCAAAAATGGCATGAAACATTGCAGTTTTGGTGACTATTTTGAAAGCTATACATTTCTGTATGTTTAACTTTTCAACAGCTTGATATGTCTTGCTGTGCGGCATGAAAAAATTAGTGCTTTCAACTGCTTTTCATCTTCTTTCCTCCTCCCAATTGCTCCCTAATTTTTCATTTGCAATTACATGTCACATGTGGTTTGAAACATTTATATACCTTCCTGTCATGCATATATTTGCTTATTTTCAGTTCACTTTTTAAATTGATTTAATTTATAACCATCATCTCTTATGTCATGGTCTTGGCTTCTTCATTAGCATTCTTTATTTTTATTCATCTCATGCTTGGCTAGTTTTATCATCAGGTAGTTTTCTCAAGAAATGCTGAAGTTTTTTGTACTGTTTTATCAGTCATCTTATACTTGACTGACAACTTGGCTGAGCATAAGTTTATTGGGCTGTGCTTTTCTTCTCTAACTTGTTGACATTTCTGTGTTCTAGAATCATGTCCAGCCAATTTTTTTTCTTCATTGATATTTGGTTTTTATATGCCTTTGAAAGCCAGACCCCCCGTTTTCAGAGACTATCTATGAATTCTATACCTTTCCAGTCCTTGCACTTGAAACATGACTACCAGGAACAACATGCAAGCTATGGAGCTGTGATACAAGAAGAGCATTGGGGCTATATTAATCATACATCTTTACTTTCTTTCCAGAGATAATTGATGACCTTGCCAACCTCGTGGAGAACACAGATGAAAAGCTTCGCACTGAAACCAGGCGTGTGAATTTGGTGGACAGAAAGTCAACTTCATGTGGTAAGAGATGGTAGTCATTGTGGCTCTGCTGTTTTGATCCCTTAAAGATTTTCTCTACTTGAAGTTTCCTGTTTGTCTAATTACCACAGAAATTTGGTTGCTCCTCTAATAAGGTAGTATGAGTTGATGCAGTATTGAAATTGCTGAAAGATGCACATAGAAATATAGTTATTCATATACACACACACACATATATATGAAATTTTTTTAGTATGTTGTATGCACTGAGCACGTTTTAGCTATTTAAAGTAGGAAGAGTTTTCATAGTTCAGCTTTCTCAATATACTTGTGTTCTAATCAGTGGTTTTATCATTTGAAATTAGTATGCCCATAAATATGGTGGTATGTTTTTGTATTTACAACATGATGGCCCTCAGCACATATCATGGTTGGAGTCATAATGAATGCAGAATAGATCTTTTACTGATGTTTAAATCCCTACTATTTAGTATTTACATCCATTATGTAAGGTGTGACAGGTGGACAGGAGTCCATGCTTTTCATATTTTCCCCTAGTTTCTGCATCCTGCTCCATGTCATCTGTCACTAATTGTGTGTCTCTGTGTGTGTGTACGCACACGTACACACACACGCACGCATGTGCATGTGCAAGTACCGGGGATCAAACTCAAGACCTTGCACTGTGACACAGGCACCTGAACCACTGAGCTAAATCCCCAACCTGAATATTTATATCCAGAAATGTTCAGTCTGGCAAACCTTGTTTATAGCAAAAGTCAGTCATCTATAATCTGGGAGGAGCAGGCAAGTAGGTATTGGGCCCACTCCCACTAGAAAGTAGAACAAGAGACACTCCCGCGTTAAACTGAAAGCCAAAACAGGAAAAAGAAAGAATAATACAGTTCTGGCAAGCTGGGGTCACAGAAAACCCTTCATGTGCATTTGCACTCTGGACGTGCTTGTATATATTCAGGGTAACCCAGGAAACCTCACACCTTGAATTTGGTTTGAGATAGACCTGCCTGTTTCAGTTCTAGTTACATGTCAAAAACAAATGGAATGCTTCTCTAAAGGAAAATATATTTACCTTAGGTCTCTGGAAATAACCAAATTATACTTCAAGGGCAGTGATCAGCAAGCAATTGAAGATAACCTGGGTGTGGGGGTGCATACCTATAATCCCAGCACTGGAAGGCTGAGGCAGGAGGATCACTGAGTTTGAGTACAAGGGCTACATAGTGAGTCCAAGGTCAATTTGAACTGCATAGCGAGACCCTGTCTCAAGTAAATACATACAGACATACAGAAATACATAAGTAAATATAAGCTAATGTACGTGGAAACAGTACACCATAAACAAGGGCTGGCAATTGATCATGGAAGCCAGTCTACACAAGCTTGCAGTATTAGAATTGTTAAGTGTGAAAGCCAGGTATGGTGGTGTATGTCTATAATCCTAGCACCCAGAAGGCTGTAGCAGGAAGATCACCATGAGGTTGAGGCCAGCCTGGGCTACATAGTGACTTCAAGGCCAGTCTGAACTATATAGAAAAACCTTGTCTCAAAAAACAAAAAACAGAATTGTCAGATGTGACTATCATAAAATCAGTGCTACTTTTTAAATTTAAAACCTGACAAGCTTGAAAGCATCTTAATAGAACAGGAAACTATAAAAAACACAAAGTTTTTTAAAAGACAAATAAAATTTCTAGAAATTAAAAATAACTGAAACTTGGAGCAGAGGATATAGCTAAGTGGTAGAGTTGTTCCCTGGGTTTGATTCCTAGCCTTTTTTTTTTCAAAATGAACCAAAAAACAAAACTCTGAAACTCAGACTGGAATATGCTTGGTACTGGCAAAAGGGAGAATCAGTCAAAGGAAAAATCAATCATATTCCCTTTTCATATAGAGGAGGTTACCCACAATCCCTTGGGAGATAAATTATGATCTGAAAAAACATCTTGGGTCATGGGGTTGGTTCAAGAGACTCAAAACATAATAGTTAATCACCTGCTTTTCTCAAATCCAAGGCTGGATTGATTGTTTTATATAAACAAATACACTTACATGCATGAAAGTATAGGCAAGGCATGTTTGAACTCATAGTGGAAGGGGATTAACTCCTTCCTACCTCGATGTCTTGCTCACATGACCCCGTCTCTGGTAACCACGAGGATTTGAGTGAGGTGCGGATGGCAGGCAGTGCATCATCGTTTTCCTCAAAGGCGTGCGGAAATAGGTTGTGAACCATGAAATGGCCTTTGTTTCCCTGGCCCGCACAGATCTTCTAGATGGTCTGACATATCAGTCATAGATGCTTGAGCGGTGAGGGAATTTCTAGTTATAAATACAGAGCAAATTGCGAGGAGGCCACACAGGAGAAGGGCTCGATGATGAATTTGTTTATTCGGTTATGAACAAAGGATTCAAGCACCTCTTTGTGAACCTTTCACTCCAGAGTCTAGGCTTTAAAATTTTTTTCTGAGATTTTTGTGTGTATGTTTCTTCCTCTCCCTTTTCTTCTTCCAGTTGCACCTCAATGATAGCATCAAGTAGAAAACAGTGTTGGGTTTTTTTTTTCCTAGATTCTAAAGGCAAATTAGACTGATCTGTTCCCCTGGTACCTTGATGTATTTTCAAATCTGTTTCTTGTATTAAGGACATTTACATAAAAGTGGGATCTTTGTAATTGCAGTTTAAATATTCAGTGTGCCTGATCCTCATTAGGATTCAAAATAGAGCCTTGTCTGAGTCTGACAGAGGGAGCCAATTGTGAAAGCCCAGACTAAGAATTCTGAATGACTCCGGCTGAGGGACAGTCTTGCTTCTCAGCATATTGACTATTACGTAATGTTGTCTAAGCACATCTATTGTGATTTTAGCAGCGTTCCGGTGATGTGGTTGGAGATCAGCCCAGCTGACCTTGAACAAATGTTATGTGAACCTAGAAGGAGTGGGTCAGCCTTCAGGTCTCCTGGAGATGCAGCAGGACAGTGGAGAAACAGTGCTGTACAGCACAGGCTGGTGTCCTGCAGACCCAGGCATTGTTTCCTTCTCTGTGAATTAAGGATTGCAGTTACAGGTCAAGCATGACTGATTCAAAAACTTGAAGAATAAAATGTTCCAAAGTTTGAGCTTTTTGACTGATGACATGATGCCACAGATAAGAACTTCCATACCTGATCACACATGAGAGGGTGCGATCAAAATGCAAGTGTGCTAAAAATATTGTACAAAATTACCTCCAGGTTATGTGTGCAATACCTAAATGAATCCCATGTTTAGACTTGGATCCCTTCCTCAAGATACTATCGTACGTATATGCAGATATTCCCAAGTTGAAAAATAGCTGAAATCTGAAACACCTTTGGTCCCAAGCATTTTTAGTAAAGGATACTCAGCCTGTACCATGAACAAATGCACATGACCATTCTGCGGGCTCTATGAAAGCAAGCTGGGTTGCACAGCAGTCAGTACTAGTGAGTACCTGCTTTGTAAACAGGTGGTTTAAGTTGGCTGCTGACCACAGTAAGAATCAAGAGTCTGGCGCTTCTGTTTGAGGTCAGCATAGAGAGGTCTTTTAGGAGAATGATAATGTGAATGCATTATATAGGAATATTTTATAGCTATGAAGTTAATATTCTCTTATCTAGAAATAGAGTTGATTTTTTTCAAAAAAGATGGAAATTTGAAATATTGTACCTGAAACCCAGTATCAGTCATGAAATCAGTAGCTGGCACCTCTAGTGCACATGTTGATTGGTAATAATATTGCCTTACTACTTCTCTCTTTCAAAGATTTGTTTTTGTGTTTTGTTTTGCTTTGCTTTTGTTTTGATACCAGGGATAGAACTCAGGACCTTGCACTTGCCCACACCACTTATAGCTACATCCCTAGTCCCCTAAAGAATTGTTTTTGTTGAAAGAAAGGGAATAAGAGGGATTCTGCTCAAAATATGCTATTTGTTGCCAGGGGTCATTGCCTACCAGCAATCAGTACCACATACCACAATGTCGGGCAAGGTGGCTCACACCTGTAAATCCCAGCACCCAGGAGGCAGAGGCAGGAAGATTGCTATGAGTTTGAGATTTGCATGGACTACATAGTGAGCTCAGAGCCAGCCTGAACTATAAAGCAAGACCCTATCTCCAAAAGAAAAAAAAAAATATTTGTATGTATAAAATTTTTTTAATTAATAAAAATAAAATCCCTACCACAAACATAATCAGTTAATCTGAAGCAAGAAATAACTTAAGTTCTTTAGTTATGTTATTAATTAGCAGGACTATTTTCTCTCCCCTATTCTTCTTTACTTTTTCTTCTTTTCTTGGTCACTGTTCTTTGAGATACAGCTAATGGAATGCTTCAACCCCTGTTTTCCATACTATGTGGGTATCTGCCATAAAGGCCCTATCTTCATCAGTGAGTGTCTGCCTTCTAAGCTGTTGGTTTCCCTGTTCCTTTGGTTTCCCTGTTCATGTCTTCTCTTTGCCAGTACTGCTACTAGGGATCACCTGTGTTCCGGCCACTGGACTGGGAACTACAGCTAAAATGTAGTTGGACTTTGAGTGTGGAAAGGGATACCTGGTATAAGCTACTAATGACTTCAGGAAGCACCAATGAAAAATGGCCTGGGCTGGGCATGGTGGCTCAGGTCTGTAATCCCAGCACTTGGGAGGCAGAGACAGGAGGATTGCTGAGTTCAAGGCTTGGCTGGGCTCCTTAGTGAGCTCAGGACCAGCCTAAACTACAAAGTGAGACCCTGTCTCAAAAAAAAAAAAAAAAAAAAAAAGGCCTGGGTAGGCTGGGGTCCTAACCCTAGAAAATGAGTAGAAGTGGCTTGAAAGTCTGCTGAACTGAAAAATGAAACCAAAATAACCGGGGTACATAGACCACAATGCATTAAAGGCTGGGAGGAGGGAACACAAAAACCATGTGTACACAGTGCATATTAAGCATACATGGAGGCTTGGGCCTGGTGACAGGATTCCTTCATTTTATAATTTAAAAATTAAGTAAAATACTCTGCTTACTACTTGTACTTACAGACATATTTTTTGAAACTATATTTATATGATGATAATTGTATTTTAAACCTTCCTGTTGCTAATCTTCTATTATAAACAAGTGGGAAAGGTATTTATTCAGTGCGGCCACACTCAGAAGGAACAGAAGGACAGGCATCCTAAGCCCTGTCTTGTGGATACCGATAGGAGCTTCACAATTATATAGGGGAAAGACGGGGTGGGTGGGGGGTGCATAGTCATGCGGTCTTGGTCAAACTGTGGTCTGGTTGATCATTATTTCAGGTTTAGTTGGACAACGTCCTGCTGGCTCTGGGTAAGTCGTTATTGCTTGGCTGGGCAGTTTTGGTTTCACTCATGGAGTAATTGCTCCCATTTAGGGAGACAACCTTGGTTCCCCATCCTGAGGTAATTGCCCCTATGTGGGAGCAGTCTCCGTTCCCATCATGGGGTGATCTGCCAGCAAGACTTGCTGTTCCCAGTATCCTGAAACTATCTCAGGTATTTTTACTTTACTGTCTTCAGTCTTGAGAGGGTAAAGAAAAGCTGGGCTGATTAACTTTGTTCTTAGTAGTTTTTAGACAGAAGTTCTTAAGTGATTAGCATGTATGTCTGTGTACAGGAATCTGACCCAAAACTTAACAGTAGCAAAGAAAACAGCTGCAGGCCCAAGAGAAGAGTCAGTGCTTTTAGCAAAAGCAACCTTTAAAGAGCAAGGGTATAGTTCAGTGGTACCATGCCTGCCTAGTAAGCACAAGTTCGACCCCCAGTACTGAAAGAAAGTCCAAGTCCATCCCTTCTATTACGAATTGCTGAGTGATTCTGTTTCCTCCAGCTGTGTTGGTGAGAGGGTATGCGGGCTGACCAGAGCGGGTTCGGAAAGGTGCTGGCTCCCTTGGCATCCCGACTGGAAAATGATGTGGTACCTCTTACAGGACCTTACGTGCCGGGAGCCCCTCTAGAACATGGCCCATTCCAGGTCAGTTGTCCAAGTAGATCTATTTCTTAGGATGTAAACAGTATTAGCCTTTGAGTTACATACTGTTTCACCACAGTGTGTCAGAAACTGTCCACCACCATGAACTCAGTGACAAATTTTTGATAAAACCTCGAGCCTCTTTTTAGCCCTCATTCTCCTTGAATACCTTCAGGAGCTTAAGATGTTCACTGGCAAAAATAACTCTTCCTGCTTGATTTCTGTGACCAAGCATCATCTTCACAGCTCCTGCTACTTACTCTTTCCTGCCTTTATCATGTACTGACCACCGCAGTGTGTTGGGCACTGAGGATGAAACATCAGAGTGGTCCTTTCTTGGATGGCTTCATGGGTAACTAGCACTTAAGCCTGTCAGACCCAGCTCGCTCTGAATCTCCAGGCCTGTGGCTTCAGCTGCTGCCAACCGCCTTCTCTTGACTGCCCTTGGCATCCTCCTCCTTTCTTCTTAATTCCGTGTATACTCGTAATCTTCCTTCTCAAGTTGGCTTCCTTTTCCATGCTTTCTATTCCTTCAGGTTCAATACTTCCTCAGTTTCTCCCTCCCTCCCTCTCTCCCTCCCTCCCTCCCTCTCTCTCTCTCTCTCTCTCTCTCTCTCTCGCTCTCCCTTTCTCGCTCTCGATTTATATTGGCTCACAGCCTCATGCCTTCTCTTGCCTTCAGTGCCCAGAGAAGAAACCTTCCTGATCCAAGTGACTAGTTGTGATCATGCCCAGTGGCGAAGTAGAAAGCAGATGGTAGGTTTCTGCCAGGGAGGAGCACGTGCCAAGAATTGCCGCATCATCTGCTTGTTTATTTTTTAAAAGAGTAAACTGAAATCTGGATCTTAAGTGAAATGTCCCCATAGTTTAATGTTAACAATAAATTCACATTTTAAAAAAACACCACATGGGCCAAAGAAAACATGTCACCATGTACTGCTTTGGGATCTTGTTTCCCTGTCTGTCTGGTCAGCCCTCGGGCCTGTTTGTTCTAAACTCTGAACCCCCCTTCCTGATTCATTACTTTCTGTTCTCCTCATTCTACATGGTTCTTTGTCACATTTATGCAGTCATTAAAAGTAATCGTGAAATATCTTTATTGGTGGAGGAAAATGTGTGTGATTGTAACTTTGATCAGATTTCTTTAAAATGTGGCCCCATCTTGGGCTTAGTGTATGAGGTGTTACATTTCCCTAGTACTCCGTATTGTAAAAATAAACAAGATTCGTCCCTCTCCTTAAAGTTCTTACTATTTATTTATTTTTAAGCACATGCCTCTTTAAATTAGTTTAAAACTGCTTCTCAGACATTTCTGGAATTTTCTAGAAAAATGACCTTATCATAGAGATAGTAGATAATAAGTAGCGAAACTATGTAGTATGAAACAGCCAGGGAACTGGCTGCTGTAATTCAAGAGATGCTGTTACGCTCCAATGTACACATCAGTTTTGTGTGATACTCAACTCCAAGAATTAAAATGTCCAATTCACAGACTTTGGCTTCTCTTGACCCCTTCAAGCCCCACCCCATCCTGCACCCTGTGGCTGCTTAGGAAGTTTGTGCCATGCGTGTTAAGTGTTTGTAGTCAGAGTGTCTTTTATATACAACCACATCACTGTCTTCTGCCCTGATTTTGAGTTCTGAGTGTGGAAAAGCCTGTTTTTCTGCTAATAGCATTTATTTGGGAAATGGGAATAGGAGCAGTAAATTCATATGTTGATGCTTCAGTTTAAGCCAGGCAGAATGAAGCCTTTGAGAAGGTGCAAAATTGGAAACCCTTGACTTAATAGAAGGTGACTGATAGGAGCTGACAGGCTCAGAACCATCACTGTGACCACCTCAGAGACCTCCACGCTCTTTCGCATCTGGGAGGTGGCTGGCATCAGTGTTTGCTATCAGCCAGGGGTCAGAAGTGATCACAAAATACAATCTTTTTTTTTTTTTTTTTTTGCTTGATGTGATTTGGAATAGTCAGGTGTGGTTTCTAAAGGGGTTTCTGTGATTTCTGAAGTGGTTTTTCTACTTACTGAGTAATAATTACACTGCACAGGTTTTGATCGATGATGTTACTGATGGAGATGTTTGTATATGTGTTTCTGATAATGTTTTTTCACCAGTTAATTCATCTGCTTACCACATCTCTGTGTGACTGGCACGTGTGGACTGAGTTTGGAAGAACATTGGTATTCCTAGGACTGGTATATTTTGCATGCTCACGGTGCACTTTACTGATACTGTTTGCCCCTACACTTGGGATAAAGTGTACCCCAACATCTGTTTAATGCTTTGCTAGCCCAGCCTAACCCTTCAGGAGTTCATCATTATACTCTTAATGCTCCTCATTCACATACTGATTTTCATTGGTATTTGTAAATTGCAGTAAAATGAAGAATTAGATTCTATTTTTGCCTGAAATTACCCAGGCTGGGTAAGACTGAAGAAGGGAAGAAGTCGCTTTATGTCTTTTCACATGCAAAATCAATAGTGTAGACCAGAACGTCTTTGCAGTTCTATCCACCTGCTTGAAGAGAATTAAACACCATTCTCCTGCCTTTGCTCTCTCTCACTCTCTTTCCCCCCTCCCCCTCTCAAGTAACCAAATAAAGACTAGAGGTCTAGGGAAGACTTTGTGTATCTTTCCAGGGGGACTAGTGCTAGGCTAAGTACCTGTGAAATCATCCCTGGGCTTCTCACCTTCAGTTTTATGTATCGTTGTTGGTAAAAAAAAAAAAAAATTGTGTGTGTATGTGTATTTTTTTCTTATCAGAACAAAGAAACATAGGGAAATGTTTGAGTGAAAGTGTGGTGAGCCTAGCATATGGTGGGTTAGAACAAGGGAATGGAGTAAGCCGGCCACCACTCCCAGGCCCAGATGGATGACGCAGACACTTATGTTTGCCTTTAGAGCTGTCACTAGTTGCATGTTTGAAATGAGAGGCAGACTTTTCAAAAACAATATTCCCTACAGTGGAATTTTTCGTATAGTTTTCATGTTTCTCCTTTAAAAATTATAATTACAAAATAGATTAAATAGAAGTGTGGGTGGCTTATCGGGTTATTAAAGCCACAGTTAATCACAAAGTGTCACCTCTTTGTATACTGTCTACAAGTAAATTTGAACAGACATCACCGTCGTGGCTGCCTAGCATTTGCCACTCAGCTTTAAGAGGCTCCCAAGCCCCTGCCAGGTGCTGGGGGAAGCCTAGCGCAGGAGGTACAGGGTTTCCTTTCACGTTAGCTGATCCACACCATTGTCTGGAGAACCTATAACATTGTTAAATACAGTTACATAGGAGGACATAGAACTAAAGAAGGAATAGGAGCCAGCAGAAGTTTAAATTCTCTATATGTTTGGAAAGTCTCACAGTGAAAACGTGGCTTCTCTTAGTTTGTGGCTGGCCAGTGCACCTCGGCCAGTCAGAGTGGTAGTCTCTCGATGGGGGAACCCCTCCCCTGCTCCTGTTCTTTGCTGGAGGCTGAGCTTCCTGCCATGCTGGAGAGAAACGGCTCCATTGCAGAGCACCACCTGCAGTCCGGAGACTCAGCCCTAGTGACTTATTTGCACTTGAGACTGCACGTGTTTGAATGAAGTAGAAAGGATCAGGTCACATACAGGAATTGATGCTAGATCGAAAATGTAATTCTCCTGTACTAATTCCCTGGGAGATGCAGCATCATAAGCCTGCTATTAGCTGTAAATACCATGACTCCAGATGTTGCTGCATTAATGAAGAATGTTATCAGCTCTAGGGACACATTAATTGGCTCCAACAGAACTTCTCTGATGACTTGGTATTTATCTTTTAGCTCACCTTTCCTTTCTATTTCAGAGTCAGGCAGTAATGACAATTTTCAGTCAGTGAACCATGTTAAATTCCCTAGAATAATTGATTTGAGTTTCATTTTAAAATCACTGTTGGTGTTCTCGGCTCATGAGTCTGAACTCAAAGGTCCATTTCTCTGGAGTTAGCAGTAAATCGATCTTTGTGTTAGATGTGGGTGTCAGCCAGTCTGGGCTGACACCGTAGCAGGCCCTGTGAATTGCTCCTTGCCTCTCACCCTGCCCTGCTCCAGAGCTGCCTGCCGAGTGCTGGTGCTAATACTGCTCAGTTACCCTCCCAGAGAGCATCTGGCCACCGAGCAGCTTCCGAACGTGCTTCCCTTTGATGTGTGCTCTAAAGTGCCCATGCTTCTCCTTCAGCCCATACAGCAGTCATTCTCTTTAAAAATGACTTCTGGACTTCTGCAGAGTCTTATTTCTTGAAGATACGCCATGTAAAATTTTTCTTCATTTTGTTGACGTTTTGTCTGCTGTAACTTATTACCTGGAAGGAAAACTGAAAATGGTCATTTTTAAAAATTAATAAACAAGCCAGTTAAGCACACTTCGTTCTTGTCATGCACAAAGGCTGAACACTTGAAAATGGAGGAAGTGGTAAATTTTATGTCATACATTTTATCACAGTAATTTTTTTTTTAACAGTGTCTCACTTTGTAGTTCAGGCTGGCTCTGAGCTCCCTAGGCAGCCCACACAAGCCTTAAACTCAGCAATCCTCCTGCCTCTGCCTCCCGAGTGCTGGGATTACAGGCCTGAGCCACCACGCCCTGCACTTTGTTACATCGTATTGATCGCAGGTGGGCGTGAGTCACCACACCCAATTGAGCTATGTGGTTACTGGGGATTGAACTCAAGACCTCGTGCTTGGGAGGCAGATGCTGGAACCACTGAGCTAAATCCCTGGCCCCACAATAAAGTTTTGAACTTAAAAATGAATAAATATCGGGTGTCTACCATTCTGTGAAATCATGCACATTGGAATAATATTTCTGAAATTCCCTGGCATCTTCAAAATAACATATGATACTGCTGCATGCTTTTTAATGGAGTAGAATCATAATTACATATACTTATAAACAGAATAGAAATAGGAACAAAAGTTGTTTCAAAATTGGAAGATACTTCAGAAGTAAATGTAAATGAATTAAACATTATCATTGCTTTATTTTTCAGTACCAGAGATTGAACCCAGGGCCTTGTGTGAGTTTAGCAGGCATTCTACAACTGAGCTACATCCCCAGCCCCTTTAAAATTTTGATACAGTGTCTCATTCAACTACCTAAACTGAGCCTGAACTTAGGATTCTCACCGGCATGGGCATGTGCTACCCTGCCTACTGGCATAGTCTTTATATCCTTGATAAATTAGAGGTGGCTTTTAATCCATTTTGCTACTCTTCCATCTTGTTTATACATAATCAAAGCTCAAAAAGAAGTTCAGGAACCTGCTTTTCCTTTTAGTCAGGCAATAAGCATATCTTACGGTGACCCTGAATTTATGATTTTATACTGTGTTCCTTCCAAATTTTAAACTTCTAGTCCTTCCAAAATTTGATTATCTTCTTTGTAATCTAGATTTACTTTGGGTTAGGCTTCTTTTTTCTCCTGTGTCTCCAATTCTAATTTTCTTATTTTTAAAAAGAAATATGATTTGGAACTGCCTCCTGTGGTTTTTCTCTTACATTGTTTCTTAAGCTGTATCTTATTTTGCATGATGTGTGATGGCTCCGATCAGTCTGATTGTTAGTCATAATTGGCTTAAATTTATTTCACCCTCCTCTTATAAAAGTGCCTTTATGCTAGTGACATGAATAAATTCTGGACTTCAGACATGTATTTCTGGAAAAAACCCTTTTAGGCTATTAAAACTAAAGGAACATGGTTCCTACTTTGAAAAGTGGAAATTTGTGATATAATTTTTTTTTTTAACCTAAAAGGAGGAACAAAGAAAAACCAAGTGGAAGGAGCGTCTTTTTCCTATGATTGCTTCCTTTGACCCTTGTCAAAATGAACATTATTTGTTTTTAGCAAATTAACAGGGATTAGCTATTTAACAGCACACATTGACAGGTTCTTTGAAAAAAGGAGGAGGAAAATTATTGATTATACCAGCTGTACCATCCAAAATGGACCCAGTGGTTTTGCTACCTAATTTTTCTAAAGTGATATGCAAATTGTATTTATCCACAATGGCCATTTCAAATAAACTCAACTGAGCATCTTTGGCTGGCTAACTACCTGGAGAACGATTCATTTGGTAGGAGACAGAAAGAAATAGGGAGCCTTTGAAGAATCTCCCTTTGGGGACTGGAGGCTTTCTGTTCAGTCTTTCTTCCCAGGGCTGACGTGTTTGTTTTGAGGTTGGCAATTTCCACAGTGATACCTCTTTTCCTCCTCCTTAATGTTCAAAGTTGGGCTGAGGAGCCCTAGTTCTAGTAAGAGGATGCTGGAAATAACCCTAGCCAAGTTCTCCAGGGAAACAGCCCCACAGAGCCAGCAGCCCTCAAGGGGCTCAGTTTGGTGAGCAGTGGAGCATTACACATAAACTAATCCGATGGAGCTGGGTTCGCTCATCTTTAAATCCCATCCCCAGCTCTGCTGTGCTGGCTGGCTTCTCTGAATTCCTCTACTCCTCTCTTTCTAACCGCCCCCTTTCCTGCTTTTGTTTTCTTTTTCAATTTTATCAATGCATATTACACGAGATGGAGTTTATTTTGGAAAATTAGCATATGCATTTAATAGATCTTGATCAACTTCAATCCCATTCCCCCTTTTCCTCTCCCCTCCTGCTTGTTCCGGTCCTTGTCTCCAGAATCTACATCATAATTTCCTATCCTCTGTCCTTTATTTTAATTTATTATTATTATTTATTTGTTTCTGCTTTCCTATTTTCCTTCATTTCCTGTCTTCCTCTTCTCCCTTCCCTTCTGTATTCATCCTCCTCTGAGATTTACACCTTTGAAAGGCTTCATTCCCCCTGACTGCCAGTAGCTGTAGACTCTGCTGTGCTCTGGCTTGTTTTGTCTGCCCCAGCAAGCAGCCTTCTCCCCTTCACATGTTGTAAGCATGGAGCCATCAGGAAGTGTATTATAGAATATACAGAACATAGGAATAAACCCAAGAAGTGCATTTTTAAAATGTTACTACGTATAACTTTTACATCTTTTTTTACCCCGTTGCAGGGATACTTTGTTTTGTTGGCATTTCTAGTATGCATTGTTTTGGGGGGGTTTTGTTTGTTTGTTTGTTTCTTTGGGGTTTTTTTTGTTTTGGTACTGGGGATCAAACTCAGGACCTTGCGCTTGCCAGGGAGGTATGGGCCCACTGAGCTACATCCCTGGCCCTTCTAGTATCCATTTTAAAGTGTGTTGATGACAGTGAATTAAGACCTGAGTGGTGTAGCCTGGCTGCTGTTTTGCAGCCTTAAAGATTGAAGGGGCTCCTCCCGACTCAGTCTCATCCCCTCAAGAGAAAGTATTTTTGTTTTGATCATCCTAGCAGTAGCAAACCATTTTCTTAGTTTTATATCAGTCCCACTTTATGCAGAGTGCGCATTTTACTTGCTTGGAGACTGGTGAATATCTTCTTTAAGTTCTATGTCAGAGTAACTATGCTGTTTTCTGTGACTTTAATAAAATACTGTAACTGAAATCAGTTTGAGGCTTGGTGAAGAGGTACACAGCTGCACACTTCTGCCATGATATTATGAACATAGCCATAATAGTGTAGGTGTTAGATTTTAATTTAACCATAATGCAAGATTCACTATAAGATAAATGAGAGCTGAAGCACTGGAGAACTTCATCCTCCTATGTCAAAAGAAGAAAGGACTGTCTTCTCTGTAAAACCAGTGGAATTTAGAGATTATGCTGGTAGGATTTAAATCTGAATGCCCCCACACACGTGTGCCTCAGGTTCGCTTTCCTTGCAGCTGTCTTCAGAGACAGGGCCTACAGAGGTGACGCATCACATGGTCCTCGCTTCATCAGTGAATCATGACATTGATGACCCCTGTCTGAACGCGCACTCTTGGAAGGTAGAACTTGGCTGGACAAAGAAGGTCCCTGGGACTGTGCCTTTGAAGAATGTACCTTGTCTCTAATAGCCTCCCTAGCACCCTTCTTCCTGGGTTTTTCCATCTTTCTCTGGTTTCTAACAGCCTGAGGAGAAAAGCTTTGTCCTGACACGTCCTTCTGCCGTGATACTTAGGCCTCACCACATATAACCAGTCTTGGACTGAAACCTCTGAAACCGTGAGCAAAATAAGTCTCCTTCTTTAAGTTGTTTTACTCGGGAGCTTGTCATCGCAGTTGAAAAGCTGATTATCATTTGGTGCAGTACATTGGTTAAAAGTATGGAGGTAAATAACAATATAAACAACCATAATAAGTATAAAGTTAATGCCTTTGATGGGAGAGGGAGTCAGCAGGTGCTGGTAGAGAAATTACTGGGGTTTGTTACAAGCATGTTTTTTGTTTTGGGTTTTG
Organism: Thryonomys swinderianus; assembly: GCA_004025085.1. Classification (NCBI taxonomy): domain Eukaryota; kingdom Metazoa; phylum Chordata; class Mammalia; order Rodentia; family Thryonomyidae; genus Thryonomys; species Thryonomys swinderianus. The sequence goes on from PVIC010006515.1 coordinate 24,127, forward strand.
TTTTTTGTTTTGTTTTGAGACAGGGTCTCACTTTGCAGTTCAGGCTGGCCCTGAGCTCACTATATAGCCCAGGCAAGCCTCAAACTCTGCAATCATCCTGCCTCTGCCTCCCAAGTGCTGGGATGACAGGCATGAGCCACCACATCTGGCACTGTGGTGTGTGGTACTGATTGCTGGTGGGCACAAGTCACCATGCCCACCATGTTTGTGGTCCCATGCCTAGTAATATATGGTATGTGGTACCAGGGATCACACTTGGGACCTTGCGCTTGCAAGGCAGATACCAGAACAACTGAGCTAAATCCCTGGCCTTTATAAGCATTTTGAGAATTGACTTTATTTGCATATGAATTATTTTGATACTATTTTTAATGTTGAAGCTTTAGGCTTATACATTCCGTTTTGTCTTGGGCAATAAAACTCCAAGTAGTCAATGGAAAGAGAAAAAAACAAGTGTTATAGTATTAGCTTCAAATTGAAAGTATTATAATGGATTTCTAATTAAAACAGGTAAGTGTTAGCTGGAAATGGGGTGCACACCTATAATCCTAGTATTTAGGAAGTTGAGGCAGGAGGATTGCTGCACTTTCGAGCCCAGCCTGGGCTACATAATACATTCAAGGCCAGCCAGAACTACACAGCAAGACCTTGTTTAAAAATAATAATAAGGGCCGGAGGGTTAGCTCACTGGTTCTGGCGCCTGCCTCGCAAGCGCAAGGTCCTGAGTTCAATCTCCGGTAACCACATACAATGCTGGGCATGGAGACTCACGCCCACCAGCCATCAATACCATATACCACAGAGCCAGGTGTGGTGGCTCACGCCTGTCATCCCAGCACTCGGGAGGCAGAGGCAGGAGGATTGCTGAGTTCCAGGCTTGCCTGGGCTCCATAGTGAGCTCAGGGCCAGCCTGAACTACAAAGCGAGACCCTGTCTCAAAAAAAAAAAAAAGTAAATGTTGCATCTTTGACTACTGAAAGATCTAGAGACAGTGATGCTTCCATTGCAGTGAGTACACTAGAACCCAGAAATACAGTCACCACAGAGGGAACCGTGTTAATCTGCTTTCTACCAATGGGATAGAATACCTCAGAAAAGCCAGGGAAAGGAGAAAAGATTTATTCTGTCTTGTGGTCCCAGAGGTTTTAGTCCTTAGTTGCTCAGCTCCTTGGCTTTGGACCTAAGACAAGGCCAAACTTTGTGACTCTCAGAGAGTGCCTGCTGAGAACTACTCATTTCCAGTAGCCAGAAAGCAAGAGACAGAGGAAGGGCTTGGGGCCTCAGCGTGACCTCCAAGGACTCCTCAGCGCCCTGCTTCCTCCGCTAGGCCCCACCTGCAATGTCCTTCACCTCCCAACAGTGGCCCAGCTGGGGTCAAGCCTTTAGCACAGACCTTCAGATGTTTAAGATCCAAAATGTACAGACACTAGGAGTCCTTACAGAAATGGCAGATTCCTAGTCTAGGGTCAGGAAATACAAGATAACCCTGAAGCGTCTTGTGTCAGAAACCAAGGAAGTGCACAGGCAGTGATGAGGACGTAGCAGACCATGGCAGGAGCCGATCTCAGGGGATTCCTACTGGAGCGTAGTCAGTCTGGGATAATGAAAAAAATAACACTGGTGATCCATTAAAAATACTGATTTTAAAAGTGCACCCATGTATTTGAGTCTGCAGTGAAACTTAAAATGGAAGTGAGGATAGGGAGAGACTGATCCTACCAACTAAGAAATAAAGAAGAATGATAATATTAGAAAATCACCTGTTGTGGTAGGCTGAGGCAGGAGATTCATTTGAGTCCAGGAGTTTGAGTTCCTCCTGAGCAGACTCTGATTGAGAAAGAGAGCAGAGACAGAGAGAGAGAACAGTGTGGAAAAAGGTTGAGGAAAACAGGATATTCAGAATCTCCAAGTATCACCCTATAGGTTATTAGTTACAAAAGAAGAAAAAGACTTGCACAAAATAATACAATTTAGCATCCCCTGTAGAGTAAGAGCTAGCATTAGGCTCTGAAGTCAGTACAGTGAAAATTAACACATCACCACCTCTAGTATTTAGGGCAACAATGTTAACTTGACTCAAGAGATACAATGAGAGTAGTTCAGACTGAGGAATTGTATGTAGGACAAGTGAAGTATCAGTGTTAATTCAGGAAAGAAGAAAGATGGAAGGACTATAGATTGCAGAAAACTAAAAAGGTATAACAAATGTGTCTTGTCATTTTGATTGGATTCTGGCTTATAAAAACACATCTAAACCAGGGCATGGTGGCTATAATCTCGGCACTTGGGAGGTTGAGGCAGGAGGATTGCTATAAATTTGAGGCCAGCCTGGGCTATGTTATGAATTCCTGGCTGATCTGAACTACACAGTGAGACCCTGTCTCAGGAAAACAAAAGACAAAATAAAACATATAGAAAAGGATGCTTTGGGGAAGTGAGAAATGTTACTGAATAAGGACTGTGTATTAGCTAATAACATTGTATCAATGTTAAAATTCTTGGTGATAAGAAAGTTCTTGGGGTGGGTGTGGTGGCTCACTCCTATAATCCCAGCATTTGGGAGGCAGTGTCAGGAGGATTGCCATGAGTTTAAGGGCCAGCCTGAACTACAAAGTGAAACTCTGTCTCAAAAAACAAAAACAAAAGAATAAGGAAAAGGAAAGGAGAGAGGGGGAGAGGGAGAAAACTCTTGGATAGAACAGTGATATTGTGGGATTTTTTTTTTTTTGAGAATGCCCTTGTTCTTAAGAGATGAATACTAAGGCTTTTAGAAATGAAGTATCGTGTGTTTGTAGCTTACCTTCTAAAGTTTCAGCAGCACAGATGCCTACATACGCAAAGAGATAATACTGTAGATTATTGTTTATTAAATATAATTAAATGCATAAATTACTTAACACTGGAGTATATACTGAGGTGTTCTGTGTGTTCAAAATCTTTCAAAATAGTTGGAAGGAAAAAGGGGAGACATATGGAAAGTGAAAGTTCCTAGAGCTCAATGTATTAGTTCACATTTTGGTATGTTTCTTTTGAACTGGGAATTGAACACAGGACCCCTTACTTGCCAGACAGGTGCAGCGCAACATTTTGGTGAGTATCTAAATAGAGAATGTATAGCTTGTGATATTTCTAAGTGTGCCACTGATAGCCTCGTTTCTAGCTGGTTCTCTGTACCATACCAAGTCGACTGCAGCTTCCTCAGCTAGAATCCATGATAAACTGGAGTTGTTATAGTTTAGATTTCTATCCATCAAGCTGTCACACTGGGGCAAAATGTCATATTAATCAACTTACTTCCCCAGCCTTCCTGAGTACAGAGATTATATCTTACAGTTCTGATTCCTAGCATTAAGCAAAATGACTGGCTTTCAGTTGGATTTATTTGAAAGGCAACTCTATGGCATGGAAAAGGATTTTCTGTCTCTTCAAAACATAAATTTTTAAAGCCTTGTTTGTCTGGAAAGATAGTTTGAGCAGGTTAAAAATTTTACTATGGATGATATAGCTAGGTTACACTTGGTTTTAGTCTCCTTTAATATTCAAGTGTTTGGGACCATTAGAAGAAATACCACCAGAATATCGCATGGGATAAATTCCTTTGGTTTATAGCTTGCAACCACAGACTACCTAGCCACCATTATTCATTTTTAAGAGCTTCCACACAGAACATGTATTAGAATATTATTCAGTCATTAAAAATGAATGAAACAGTGATATATGCTATGACATAGAAGAACCTTGAAACGTTATATTAAGTGAAAGAAGCTACATAGAAAAAACTGTATATTGTAGCATTCTTTGGAAATTTCCACAATAGGCAAGTCTATAGAGACAGAAAGCAGATTAGTAGTTACCGGGGGTCCAAATGGGAGGAATGAGAAAAGCCTGCTTAATGTGTATAAGGTTTCCTTTTGGGGTGATGAAAACACTCTGGAATAAGTAATAGTGACAGTTGCACTATATCATGAATATACATAAGGCTGATGAATTCACATGTCACAGTGGTTAAAATAATAACATGATTCTGTATATTTTACCAGTTTAAAAGAACAAAAAAGAAAAAGCATCTAAATACAACTGTATTAAAAACAGAGATTAATTTTAATGAAGACTGATGACTGCAGGCTCCTGTGGGCACCACAGGCAATGCGGGAATGCCAGTGTTTCCTGGTCGAAAAGACTCAGAACAGTTTCCTACAGAACGGCAGTGGGTTAGTCAACAGGAGGAAGGCAGCAAGAGTGCAGATAGTAGGTGAGCATGTGCTTAGCATGCAGGAGGCCCTGTGCTCAATTCCCAGCACCAACTCAATGAATAAATTATGACATTTTGGGGGCACATGTAACTCTTAAAGCAGATGGCAAGAAGAGACATTTCTGAGTGTACCCTTCCTGCCAGGGTCATAAAACAGTAAGAGGAAAGCACTGGATGTGACTCTTTGAGGCCAGTGGTAGGATGTTTCTCTGGCCACTCAGCAAGTTGGAAGCTCCAGGGGATCTTCTGACTTCCTGGTTTCTGAGTTGGTTTTCTTTTCCCCAAAATACTTTATTTGGATGCTTATAAAATCAACCTTCAGACCTCCACAGGCTGACAGGCCCCCTGTTGATGTTCAATAAAGTTTTTGAGTTTGTCAAGAAGAGTGAGGAGTTATGCCAGGGTTAGTGGCTTGTGGTCTTTCCTTGCTAGACTTATTCTTTCCATGGCACTTCGCAAAAGTTTGTAATTTTCCATGACACACCAGAGTGTTGAGGACTGAGGTTAAGTGGGATGGACAGGCAGGCTGCTGTAAGCAGTTTGCTCCTGTGGTAATCCGTGGTTGAGTTGAGGACAGAGAAGCGTAGGATTGTGTAGAGAGAGGTGAAAGACAAGAAATTCAGCAGATGGAAAGGGGATCGGGACTGTAGCATAATGGAAGAGCCCTTTGGATTTGATCCCTAGCACTGGGAAGAGAAGAAGACAGTACAAAAGATGAGAACAGAGGAAAGGATAAGAAGATTGGTACAGAAGTGCAGTTGCTGAGAGTTCTAGAGTTAAATCTGCTTCCCCATACATGATCACTTTTCTTGAAGCATTCATTTAAATGTGAAAAATGTATTAGGATTAAGCCTTGCAGGTTGCTAGCTCTGAAACAGAAAGCTAGGTAAGATTCCTAGCTCAGAATTCTCCTCTTAAGTGTTTGTAAGGGAGTGGAGAACCCCTCTGATGGTGGGAATGTGAGTTATACAACCACAAAGGAAAACAGTATGGTGCATTGGGCCATTAAGCCTGTGTCCCGCAAACGTGTAACTGTTACTGGTAAGTGGAAAAAAAAAATACCTTTCTTGTGTTTACTTCTGAACAATTCTTGGTTTAATGATGCTGCTGTTCACAGTTATTTGGGCCAGAGCCACAAACACAGATGCCAGGCAGGTAAAGAGGTTGGGAGACAGGGACCAAGTATTTGCAGGTTGGGGGTGGCAGAGCCCCTTGGCCTGGCATGAGCCGCTGCCCAGGTAGGTCTTGACCTTCAGCCCTATTTGTTTGCTGCCATGTGGCTCTGGGGACCTCAGGCTCCTGGGCCAGCTGCTGCCTCCCCCTCCGTCTTTCCCCTGAGAAACCTGACCTTGTGCCCAACTTGCCAATTTCTTTTTCTTTTTTTTTTTTTCTACTAGGACTAAAACCCAGAGCCTGCACTTACCTAGGTCTACAACCCTTTTTTGTTTGTATGTACTTTTAAATTTGACCCTGAATCTCACTAAACTGCCAAATCGCCCAGGCTGGGCTCAAACTTATGATCTTCCTGCCTCTGGCTCCCACAGGGCTAGGATTAGAGGGATGTGCCCCCTCTCCCACCCCCACCCCAGCCAGCTAAAATTTGCTGGTTTCTAAATGACTGTCCACAGAAATCCTGAAAACTGGTCCTGGCTCTCTGGCTGAAAGGTTATTACCAGGGACTTACAAATTATTCATGCAGGTGCAAAAACTGAATGTGGTACAGAGGGAGTAGGTGGAGGTCAGGGCAATGAGTTTATTAATCACGTCTCTTATTCTCTCCCTCTCTCCTTTTTTCTTTTCTTCCCTGCCCTCTCCTTTGTAGGACTAGAGATTGATCCCAGGGCCTTTACACTGAGCTATGTTCCCAGCTCACCCCACTTTTTGTAATTTTCTTGCTTAATCACTTAGTTGCACAGACTTAAGACTGAGTTTGTAATCCTCCTGTCTCAGCCTCCCAAGTGACAGGATTCAAATGTGTTCCAGCATACCAGCTGTTTATCATTTTTTGAAGCAGTTTCGTTGAATTTGTTCTTAAAAATAACATAACCAGGAAATCACCCATACTGGAAAAGAGGAGTTATGATGGGAAAATAATTTTACAGTCTGAGTTAGGTGAGCAGTCCCAGGAGACTGCTGTGCCTCTTGGCAGGCCAGAGACGGTGACCTGAGATCTCAGGGTGCCTCACTCTGTGCAGAGAAGAATGCAGTGGGGAGGGAAGCAAGGGAAGAAAGACATACAGCATTAAGGACTAGTGGGATACACACACATGCCTGTCATCACTGCTTTTGGGGGGGATGAGGCAGAAGGATCACGTGGTTAAGCCGAGTCTGAACAACTTAGACCTTAAGAAAAAGAAATGCAGACAGCCCGACTTCAGCATTTTATCTGGAGCCTCCTCAGTGTTGACCCCTGCTGAGTCCACTCCCCCCATCCCCAAATCTGAGGGGAAATTCCCTGTGCTGAAAAGGCAACACCTACAGGTGATGCGAGGAAGCATCCTGTACCGATGCACGAACACCCTGGGACTGTGAACAGTGTATAGAAGCTTTGCTTCAAGTGATTCTGTATTTTGTTAATTCTTTGTACTTCCTTGTGTACCTTTTTTTTCTTTTTTTTTTTTTGAGACAGGGTCTCACTTTGTAGTTCAGGCTGGCCCTGAGCTCACCATGCCGCTCAGGCAAGCCTCGAACTCAGCAGTCCTTCTGCCTCTGCTTCCCAAGTGCTGGGACCACAGACCTGAGTCACCACACCAGTGTTGTTGTATGTGGCTGCCAGGAATCAACCCCAGGACCTTGTGCTTGCTGGGCAGGTGACGAAACCACTGAGCTAAATCTCCAGCCCTGTACTTCTTTTAAAGAAAGGAAATTTTTTAGGGTTGGGGATTTAGTTCAAGTGGTAACGCTACTACCTTGGAAGTACAAAGACCCCAGTTCAATCCCCCATACTGCAAAAAAAAAGTTTTAGGGCTGGAGATTTAGCTCAAGTGGCACCATGCCACCTTTGGATGCACAAAGAACCGAGTTCATTCCCTGGTACCACAGAAAAAAGAAAGAAAGAAAAAGGAAATTTTTGAAAACTTAAGAGAACCTGGGTGAAAAATTAATTCTATTTAATTAGATAGCTTCTTATTTTTAAGGTCTTATTTTTAATTGGCATTGCATATACTTGGAGGATAATATGTGATGTTTTCATACTTGTGACATGACCAAATTGGGGTAATCAGTATATCTATCACCTTTTTCTTTGAGATGGGCATATTTAAAAATCTTCTCTTTCAGCTATTAGAAATAGGGCATTACTATTGACCATAATTACTGTGCTGTGCCATCAAACACCAACACATATTCCTCTTCTGTGACCGTAACTTTGGGTCTAATCCCCAATGTTTCTGCTTTCCAGCCCACCCTTTATTTTCCAACATCAAGATTAACCTGATACTTATTCATAAAATAACCTAAACCAAGGTGCTACAGGTGCAGAATCCTGATCTGGGGGTAGGAGGCCCTGGGAGCAGGAGGGAACGGGTTAAGTTGAATAACAAGAGCAGTCTGTGAGAAGTCTGCTGGCATCTGCAGGGGTGCAGCTCACCCGTTCCCAGCTGGGGAATGCGCCTCACCTTTCTCACTGCTGTCCGCCGTCCATCCGTCTCCGTCACGCCTGCCTCCCCAATCTGATGTCGGAATTTATAGCAAAGTTTTGAAAAAATGGAAGGGGCACAGGAAAAGGGTGGCGCATGGGAACCAGTTGCGAATTGATAAATCAAACCCTCTGTAAAGTCCAGGATTATTTTGGCATCTTTCACTTCTGGGTTCTTTACATGAGAACCTTTGAGAAGCGTGAATATGGCTAAAAATGTGGTGACTTTCTTTAGGTTTTTCTTTTTGGTGGTTAAGAGGTGAAACAGTTACAGTGATTAATTTGGCCATTTAACTAGAGGTAGCTTTATCTTGGTGCCATTTGTGGCTGTTTTGTACTTAGAAGGGGGGACAATGGCCATAATGAGCTCATTTTGTGTGATTTCACTGTCCATAGGTAAACTGAGCCTCATCTGTCACTCGAAAGGCTCACTGAAAACCTGGAGTTGTTAGGAGTGCCTAAGGCACCAGTATGGTTGAGTTTCTGAGGTTACAGGAATTCCATCTCTACCATTTCTTTTTTCTGTTCTTGGGTGGTGTTTGGGACTGAAACCCAGGGCCTTGCTCATGTTGGGACAGCACTCTGCCGCTAAGCCCCATCTGCAATTCATCCACCATTTCTTAACCTATAGCAGTAGTGTTTCTGGGTTTTATGGCCCGTATCATCTTGAGGCTTCTGTGCTTCTTTCCTAGAAATAGTCTCCGTTCCCTGCCTCCAGCTGTCCTTGCCACTCAGTGCATCCTCACATTTGCAGCTTTTATCACACATTTGTCTCTTGAACACCCTGTAATTTCCTGGCACTCGACATGTATAAACTAAATTTATCATTTCAGCTCCTCACCCCACTGCCATAAACACACATACCACACACCTGAAACCAAAAGCTCAGGGCCAACCCTCCTCTAGTATTTGTCTTGGGCACCACCATTCTTTCTCCCATAGCTTACAGTCATTTCTTTCTGTGTGGAACTCCTCTTCCCTTTTTCCTCAGTGTTTGCTGCTCCTCGGTCCCTCTTTGCATTCTTCCTGTCACCATTGTCACACAGGCTGGATTGCTTTCTCCTAACCTTCCTGATTTGGGCCCCACTCTTTCACCCTGTGCATGTTAAGTATAGCCACCCCATGTGACCACTTGGAAGCACTGTTTATTCTTATGTTGCCCGACTATTTATTGGCAGCAAACCTTCAGTGCTCCAGTCTGCCCCTAGAATACACATCCATAGTCCCCAGCTGTGGACCTAAGGCCCTCTGTGGTCTTCACCTCTTGACATATCCGGCACTGTCTCCCCATAGCCTGTAGAAACCTTCCAGTCCTCCAAACCCAGCTTGTTTGCTTCTGCTTCACTCCGCTGACCTCTCCACAGATCTGCTCCATGTCAAATCTGTCTTCAACTGCAGACAGTCCAAGCCTATACTGAACCTGAAGAGGCCATCAAATGTCTTAGAGCAAAATAGTAAGATAGAAAGTGAAATTTAAAATTAATAGAATCATTATAAAATAATATAAACTAACAAAGAGAAATCATTAAAAAAAATCCATTCACAATAGCTTTTTAAAAATATTCAGGGACAGGGCCAGAGGGTTAGCTCAGTGGTTCCGGCGCCTGCCTTGCAAGCGCAAGGTCCTGAGTTCGATCCCCGGTAACCACATATAATGCTGGGTGTGGAGACTCACGCCCACCAACAATCAACACCGCATACTACAATGCCGCATGTGGTGGCTCACGCCTGTGATCCCAGCACTCGGGAGGCAGGGACAGGAGAATTGCTGAGTTCGCGGCGGCTTGCCTGGGCTACATAGTGAGCTCAGGGCCAGCCTGAACTACAAAGTGAGACCCTGTCGAAAAAAAAAAAAAAAAAAAAAAATTCAGGGATTAATTTAACCAAAGAAGTGAAAGACTTCTACATTGAAAATTCTAGAATGCTGACCAAAGAAATTGAAAAAGACGATTGAAGATACCAAAATGGAAAGACCTAAAGGGAGGGGAGGAGAAAGGGAGAGAAAGAGGAGCCCCTCTTAGGTGCATGGAGTGGCAGAATATTGTTGAAATGGCCATATTACCAAAAGTGATCTATAGATTCAGTCAATCCCAATTGACATACAAATACCATTCTCAGCAAAACTAGAAAAACAACCTTAAAATTCATTTGAAAAGTTGCCTAAGCAGTCTTAAGCACAAAGCGCAGCAAGGTAGCAATGCAACTCAATTTCAAATTATACTACAATACCACAGTAACAAAAACAGCATGGGAAAGATGCGGGAGAAGAGGAAGATAATGGGGAGTGGATAAAAAAAGATGATCCATTCAGATAGTGATATAATTATTTTATCAAAATATACCATTGTAAAAATTGAAAATTTCACTTCAACTTCACCTAAATTATATGCCTTGAAACTAATTCTCTATTTTCCTTCTGTGCCAAGCATATAGTTTTACTCCTCAGTTATTTAAAGCTACATGAACCTAAGAATCTTTGAGAAAGAAGCCACCCTCTGTTATAACTTGTGTATAGATGTCCCCCCAAAACCTTATGTGGTCACAGGTTTTCAGAAGTGGCCAGATCTAGAATCTGTCATTATGGGATTAAGGGTGTGGTCACTAAATCAGTGCAGTGATTGGTTTCAAGCCCCCTCTAAACTGAGTGGCCTAGATTGAATATAAAAAGGGCCGAAAGATGCTGCTATTATCACTACTAGTTTACTGCCATCTGCCTTCTGCCTGCCATGAACTGTTTCTCCTCAGTGACACCCCTCCATCATGCCACCCTGCCTTGGAGTCAACTACCTATGGACTGAACCTCTACAAACTATAAGCCAAGATAAACTTTTCTTCCTTTAACTTTGCATGTCAGGTATTTTGTCTCAGCAGCAAGACACCCTTCTCTGTATTCATGGGGCCAGCTACAGTGAGAATATGCAGGCATCCTGCTAGAGTGCCTGCCTCTCCTTGGTCACCAGGGCTGGTCAGCTGCGAGTGTGGGCCAGCAGTGGGGGTCAAACACAGGGCCTTGTGCATGCAAGGCAAGCACATTACCTCTTAGCTACACTCCCAGCTCTTCTGATTTTTCAAGGAAATACATAAACCCTAAATTCCATGTGCAGTTACTTAATTTTTAAATTTTTACAGCATACTGTATAGGCAGGGACCATGGAGGAACATTCTCTTATAATTACTATTTGATATTCATTTCATATACAGCCTGGATGTAAAACATTAAGAAATACAAAATAGAATAAATATTGTACTTCTCAGGATGTTTTAGATCTGTAAGAATGGATTTTCTAGAAAATCAAGACCTGAACATTCATATTATGAATTGGGGATTTACAAAATCACAGAAAAATATGCTAGTGTTTATCATTGTTTCCTTTCACAAATGAATTTAATAATATAACTTCTCCAGCAGTGTAACCAGATGCTTTTAATATCTTAATAATTATTTTCATCTTATGAAAATGTTCAGTGAAACAAAAATTTAAATGGAATTTTACCAGACTGACATTAGAAGGCAAGCCTGTTAGACACATTAAACGTTGAGTGAGGTTGTGTGCTGGAGAAAGTCACAGGCCTTTCTTGGTTCAATGAATGAGAGAGGGTCACGAGAGAACAAAGCTGCTGCTTCTTTGATAGGCAGAGAAAACAGGAGTAACTGGCTTCTGCAGGTGTTCAGAATGTTCACACACAGGTGCAGATTCCAATTCAATGATTATTTATTACATTTGAGCTTCTATAACACAGTCATCTTTCATCGGTTCATCACATTGTTACCACATCCCTTCAGCAGTGGGAGGAGTCTGAGACGTGCTGGCCTTAGAGTCCCACCTTCAAGTCCAGTGTGAGAAAGAAAGAAACAGCACAGGATACTCCTGGTTTCTAAATGACCACCTTAAAATACTAATAATAGTAGTAAGAGTCAGCAGTTTCCATAGGGCCTTCAAAGCATATACAATACCTCTTGTGGTCCCTCCATCTACTCTGGAGGAAGGATTCATTCCTATGTGTCTTCTAATAGTGATGAGAAAAACCAGGCACGTTCCTGGCTCTTAGAGAAACCTTTCTGAGCATGGTCCATTGAGGAGCGAGGGCACTCTTTCCTGCTGTGCTTAATTCAGTTCTTGTAAGTTGTGTCAGTTTGTTCACTTATTTGATTTTTTTTATCATGAGTGAGGTTAGAGGAATTTAAGATACTCCCACTTGTTTATCTATGTGTACATTGAACACCCGCATTGTACACAGAGATACAGTGTCAGGTACCAGAACTCAGGAGACGGCTCCAATCTCAGGAGAACAGACTCACACAGGGTTCTCTGGCCTTAGTAATCTTGAGCCTCACCTGGAATGCTTTTATTTAAATGCAGAAATCTGGGCCCCATATACAGAGAAACCCACCCAGGGGCCCTTGGACCTTGGAGTTTGATTTTAATATCCCCTGATGACCCTGAAGTAGATGGTCCTTGAAGCTTTAGTCTTGTAGTAGGAGAGAGAAGACTATCAACAAAATGTAACTGCAGAAATAGTGGCCACGCCAAGGCCTTTGGAGCAGGCTCTCCAAAGTGCTGTGGTTCAAGATCGAAAGAGCTCATTTTCAGCCACCATGACCAGAGGCATTTGAGTTACTGAAGGAAAAACTGGGTGGGATCTTGGCAGTTTGAAATGAGTAAAGAATTTCAGGTTAAAGGGTTGGAATCAACTAAAACACTGAAGCAGGGGAGAGGAGTGTGTGTGTCTTCAGGGAATTAGATTATGTCACTCCCAAATTTAAATCCCTGTGTATGACACCTCAGAGCTCTGAGGGTAAAGTCCAGGCTCCTTAGTATGTTTTTCATAGCTAGTTACTATCTAGTCCCAGACAGAATCTCTACTTTTTACCCCCAGTTACCCTTCCGTGGGCCATAAAGAAGCCTTGGTCCCCAGCATAGACATTATCCCACTCTTCTTTTCTGGGACTGTAATCCAGCCACCTGGGAAGTCACCATACCCCTTTCTTTATCTGTAGCTTTGTACAGAGCCCTGCCTATACATACCAGAATGCCCACTCTTTTCTGATCCTCATTTCACTTGCTAGAATTCTAATGCTCAGGGTGCATTTTAGGTTCACATCTCCCCAGAACAGTTCATACATAGTCTCTAGGGGTGTCACATGAATGTACGCTCTGGATGAGTGAATGAAGAGAATCGTCTGAGATCTGCCTTTCTAAGTATGTGACAGTGAATTGGTGCTACTGGTTTAAGGATGACCTGTTGAGTAGAAAGGAACTGGGATCATGGCTTATTGCTAGAACACAAATCAGGATCACCTGAGAGCTCAACAAATTATCAGTATCTAGACACCCCTTCTGTAAATGTTGGTTTGTTTGTTCTGAGGTGTAATGCCTGGAAATTTCAGATTTCAGGAAATTCTCATGTTCCACTTGAGCCACTCCACTGGCAATTCTTCCTTGACTTCCCAAGAATGGGTTATGATGGTGTATCATCATGCACTGACTTACAAATCCCTGTGTATTCACCTATTAACCTACCCACAATCAGGGACTGTGTCTCCTTGATTTTCAAGCCAACTGATTACTCCTTTCAAAAAAGAGCCAACTATAGGAAGGATAATGTTACTTAGCATATCTATGTATAATATAATATAATATAATATAATATAATATAATATAATATAATATAATATAATATAATATAATATAATATAATATAATCTGCAACTAAGCAAATTAATCAAGTGAAAACTGCAGTAGCTCATGAACAGGTTTGGTAAATGGAAAATGATTGACTTCTGTCCAAAATGTAAGATGCCCTTAGTCATCTCCTTATAAAGAGTTCTGTCTTCTCACATTTTCTTTTATAAGGGCTTTCTCAACTTCATTTACTATTTTAAAGCCATTACTTTTATGTTCCTTGACTAAACTCTCCAACAGTAGATATTTTAAAGCTCTTTATATTAGGGAAGAGGTTACTATACTTGAGTTATATGATTGTACTTTCAAAAATTTCAAAATTTCAAAAAAGGAGGTTAAAAATATATCACTAAATAGATAAATAAGAGAGACGAGTCCAGCAGATCATGATGAGATTCCCAGGAAATAAGTGAAGGCAACGACACAGAAAGCAGACTGAGCTGCACTGAGAGGGCCGTGGTCTCAGGATGCTGCCTATCTTGTCCTCTCAGTGGTGGAGAAATCAGAATAAATTATCACCCTCCCTGGCAACCCTGATGAGCTCTTTTTCTCCCACACTCTATTCAGGGTTTTATGTTCTTCAACAAAGTGTAACTGCAGGAATAGAGCAACCACACCAGTGGCCATACAAAAGTGCTGAGGTTCAAACTTTTCTCTTTAATTTTATACACCAGTGTCTTTTTCACAGGGATATATATATATATTTTTTTCTTAACTGTTTGTAGAGATGAAGTGGCTTAAAAATCTATTTCTAGCTGGGCGTGGTGGCTCACGCCTGTAATCCCAGCACTCGGGAGGCAGAGACAGGAGGATTGCTGAGTTGGAGGCTTGCCTGGGCTACCTAGTGAGCTCAGGGCCAGTCTTGAACTACAAAGCGAGACCCTGTCTCAAAAAAAAAAAAAAATTCTAATCTTCCTAGTCATTGCCCAAGAGTTTTTCTGATATGTAAAGCTCTTGATTCTCTTTATTGTTTCTTTAACAGTTAGGACTGCCTGATTCTATTTTATGTTAAAATTATACTTCCAAGGGAACATTTTGAGTTAAAATAGTCATTTATGTAAATGTACTGAAATTCATTTCTCCTACCCTTTTCTGGCTGTGGCCTTGTAGGAATAAGAATGGAAACAAAAATGATACTAAAGGGAGAAAACTTTAATGAATAAATATCAAATATCCCATTTCATCCTACCCCCCCCTATATTTGACCACTCCTATATAAGTACCCAGTTAAAATCTAAAGTAATGTTTATATTCCTAATTCCTGGAATGGGGGTTTTGCACCTATAGGTGTGTGAAGTTGTGTTTGGCAGCTGGGTCTCTAACATTCCTTTGGCTACTACCTTACTCTGGACTGAAAGGGTTTCTACCCTGGCTAGCGTTCAGCCTTCGCTCAGAACAAGTTCATAAGTCACTTTGGAAGGGTTTGAAATGCTAATTCACAGCTGCTGACAGGTATGAATACCCATCAGCCAGGAATGTCACACCTATTCAAAGTAATTGAGCATCCTTGAATATAATCTCCTTTAAAACCAGAAATGTGAAACCAGGTTGCTGCAAGGTAAGAAAGAAAAAACTTCCTTGAGATTCCCATGGCAATTTTGTCTCAAGAAATAGGTAAGCAAATATCCGCAGACATGTTGTTCCTTTGTTCCTATATAGCTTTAGGTGTAACTTTACACACAGATACCTAAGTGAGGAGCTTTTGGTTCATGTGTGTATGTGAGAGACACCACCTCAAATGCCTCTTGTATTAATAGGATTATAATTTATATGTTTTTATCAAAGTTCTTGAGGCAGAGATTTGGCTCATTTACTAATATGTAATATATTTTCAGAAAGCTAACTGAGATGGCTATTAATATTATAGGTATATCTTTACAGGCTTTCTTTTTCCATTGTACATACTCATATGAATTGTCTTTTCTTTCTTTTAACTTACATACCACTGGGCTTGCAGCTGCTGCTCCTGGTCCTCCTGTCTATTTATTTATTTAGCAATAGAGAGCCTTTACAAGATCTATATCCCTGGCTCTTTTTTTAAAATTTTGAAGCAGGGTCTTGCTGAGTTGCTCAGATTTGGCTTGAACTCATTATCCTCCACAGCATCAGAGTAATAAGAGGACACACAAGGCCCAGTGGGGACCTTTTTTTTTCCCTTCCTGGAACCTGACAATTGTCTGTATCTTTGCATGTTTTCCAACAAAATGACTAACTTTTTAAAATTTTGAACATTGTGTTTATATATATATTTACATGACCTCCTACTTGAAGCAAGGGTAGACTGTTCTAGGATTCCTTATGATATATTGTAATTTGAAAATCAGGAAGCATAGGAAACTGGGACTCGTGTTTGTTGGCAAAGAAATACCACCGTTTAGGAAGTATTGTCAGCCCTCTATACCCATGGGGTCCACACGCACAAATTCAATCAACTGAAGTACTCAAAAAGCAAATTATGTCTGTACTGAACATGTACACATTCTTCTTCCTTGTGTTCCCTAAACAATACAGTGTAACTATTGACATAGAATTCCATAATATTAGATATGGTAAGTAATCTAGAGATGATCTGAAGTATACTAAAGGGCCGAAGGGTCTAGCTCGGGCCCTGGATTTAATCCACAACACCACGTAAAAGTACATAGGAATATGTGTGTAGATTATAGGTTAATACCCTGCAAGTGTAAGGGTCTTGAGTATACATGGGTTTCAACATCCTGATTGGGGGAGGGGTCCTTAGAACCAGCATCTTATGAATAGAGGGAGGACTGAGTTGGCTCTCATTTTTATTTTGTAAATAAAAATGCCACCCCTTTGGGTGTGGCAGTCAAAATTTTTAAAGACATGGTGCATTTTTCCAAAAGTAACCAAAAACTATCATCACCTCCTTTGGCAAGTACATCTTGGGTGCTCAGTACTCTACTGGATGAAGGAGGATACAGTGATGGTCTTTGTCCTTAGGGAGCTTATATTGCTCTGTGGGAGGGTAGAGAGACAGTAAATACGCAAACACACACATACACATACACGCAGGCTCATCACAAGTTACAATCTAGACAGCCAGGAGACCCTGTGTATGTTCTGAAAAAAATGACCCAGTTCTGCATTACTGATTTGATTAACATTATTAAGATCATCACTGGAGAGTGGTTTGAATAACATGAGCATTTAAGTAATTATGACAGATGAACGAAACACAGTATCACCAGCTCCTTTTGAACCCATTATAAGATAGTTTTTAGTTACTCATAAACTCAGGAGAAGTGAAACATCATGGGAGACCCAGATTCCAGAAGGAAAATCCTGTATTTTCAGTGACTCCTTCTATCAGTGAACCCAGTCTTCCTTGGTGGATGATGTAGCCTAAGTTAGCCAAAGGCTGCACATTGAGTTGCTGATTTGTAAACTCTGTCCTCTTTGTTCATTGGTGTTTGGGTTGAGGGAAAATGATGAGATCCCGCCTCCTAGCTGTTCCCCTGACTCCAACTTAACCCGCACTACGTCTTTGCCCAGTTCCCATTATGGAGCAGAAAAGGCTGCTTAAGGCCTGGTTTGTTTACCTAAAAACTGGCTCTTGTATTGCCTGGGAAATGCTAAAATTTTTCAGCCAAGAAATCCTAGTAACAAGCAAACAGAGGTCCAGCAGTCAGGTCTGAAGAAACAACAAAATGAAGGTCAGCTAATATCACCATTATTCTCCTTCCTGGTGGCCATGACAGCACTTGGGGTTTATTTGAAGATCCCAGACTTCGAATCATTGCTTGCATTGTTAGTCGCCCAAGTATTTTAGGCTGTGCCAACAGTTTCAGATATTAATGTATTCTAGAGATCAGTGAATGAAGAATTCCTCTGCAGTTTTTTCCTTTTTAATTTTTTTTTTCCTTTCCATACACTTTGTTTGCAATGTCTTTGTCTGCCAGACGTTGCTGGGCATTTCTAATGAGAAAGCAAAGAATTGTAGAAGGGAAAAGGCAAAGGGGGAGGGGGAGGGAACAGGCAAGGAAAACAGGGCGTGTTTAGCACTTTAACAGTAAGGTGACATTTTTACAAGCTAGTCAGGTGCGCAGGACTCATTGGGGGAAAGCAGCATCAGCGATGCAAATTCAGAGCAAAAAGCAGAAAACGCATTTTGGGGAACGTCTAACTCATTGATTAGCTGCTCGGCACAAAAACGCACTTTTATTTTTGAACATCATTTTCCCCACAGGACACCCAGCCTCGGTGCTGCTTTGGTATTCATTCCAGCTTCATTATTGCAGCCACCTCACAACCCACCCTGGGCAGCTGCTAAAAGGGGGAAAAATTAAAGCAATTCATACTCCTGGTGACTTACTGCTGCAGAATAATTGGTTTCTGTTTGCAAAGAACATTATTACAGCAAGGCCAAAAAGCAGAAAGCCTGTCTGAGAGAGGGTTTCTGAGGCTAGGATAGAAGACGGCTGGCTGCAGGGGGAGGGGGAGAGGGATGTGAAAAATCACATTTCCAAAAAGGCAATTAGCTAATAATTAAATTTTTAATATTGTTCCTTACTAGGATTTGTCCTTATGTGATATATGTCCGGGTGCTGGGTTCTTAGCATATCCTTTGATACCTCCGAGAAATGTTAATGAGACTAAACCAGTTAAAGAGCTCTTTAGACAGCACAGCGCTTTGGGGAAGGCCAGAATGAAATGCAGACCCTCTGAGGGCTTCTCTGACACACAAGAAGTCCCTTTGTTTCCTGTTTTATAAACCAGAGGCATGTCTAAAATTGCAGGGAAAGTGAGAGGGGGCTGAAGAGTTGGCGCCGGGGGCTTGGCTTTCTATATTTAAAAAGAGGAAAAATTGTTCGCTAGTTATTTGTGCCCGGATTTGATAGGCAGTCTAGGGTGTTTTTGAAGTTCTGAAGGAAGGTTCTCTGAAGATGTAAGCGGGATCTGTCTTTCACTTAGACTTAATTAAGAAACTTGCTGGCTTTGTCTGTAGGGGGCCCATTACGCCCAAGCTGCAGCCCCCTCTGAATAGGGGCTCAGCCTGGAAAGTGTATACAAGCCAGGCCGCCTTTGTGCCGTGTTGCCAAACTGGAGGCAGGAGCAAGTGCGAGCGCGGCGCTGCCAGAGGCCAGCCCTTGTCGCTCGTACGTGTGCACCCGAGTCCCAGACGGAGCGCTGCAGCCGGTGCACACACAGTCCCGAGGGACCTAGAACGGACAGCCTTCAGAAAAAGACGATCGTAAACAAAAAACAGGGCGGGGGCAAAAGAGAGTTAGCTGTCAGTCCCGTTCTCCAGCCCTAATGCTGGGACCCACGGCTAACACCGGAGGAAAATAAGTGTCTCGGACTCGCGCTTGGAAAGTAAACCCGGACGTGACCAGAGCCAGGCTCCAGGCTCAGCTTGGTCCCATCCAGCCCAGGCCGCAGTTTTGTAGCGGTGGCTGTTCTTGTAACCCTGAGAATAATTTCCCACCGGTGGGCTGCTGTGGCCTACCCTATTTAGAGCAAAGTTGCTGAATGCTGAAGAATAAAGAACAGTTGGAAGGCTGTGAGCAGTGGTTAATCAGCTAATTCGCATTTCAAAAGGCACTAATAAGAGGTGATAAATTCAAATAAAGCCCTGGGTATGAGTACTTTACTCCTCCCTCTGCGACTCTCTCCCAGCCCATCTCTGCCTCTCCCTTTGAAGCCAATGGGACCTCCCAGGGTATCCGCCCCCGCCCCATCCCCCACCCCGCTCCCCTCTGAGCGGGATCCCACAAGCCTTTGCCTTCCGCTTGGTGGTGACCAGCAGTAACTGTCCCTGTACTCTGCTGTCCAGTAAACCAGCTGTGGGTGTCTGCCTACACCCTCCAAAGCCGCTTGCTCCCCTCCATCCTCCTGGATTTCAGAATTTGGCCAAAGAAATGACAGCTGCCTCATTATCAGCTGGCCTCCCTTGACCATGTCTGTCCTGGTGGCACTTGCTTGACTGATGGAATCTTATGCCTCCCTGTGAGTTGCAGTCAGAGCCCAGTCTTGCGACCATCCTGGTGGTCACCTCAGTGAAACTCCACATGGCTCTGCGTCTTCTCCACTCCACCCCACGGCTCTCCTGCCTTGGCCTCTGCAGGGCCGCTGCTGTTCAGATGAGGTTGTGTGAGCTTTGTTTGGGGCTTTCCAGGAAGTGCCTCGCAACTGGGTCTTTCTGTGCTTATTGGCCAATAGCCCTGTCCTGGACCCCTTGACCCTCACCCACTGGCTGGAAAATCAGCTGGCCGGCCAAGTAACACTGTAGAAATAGAGATGTAGTTCTAAAGATGGAATGATTTTTTTTCAGCTCAAGTATTAGGAAATTAGTCTATGTGAACTCTCTTTTCCCAGACCTTGGCAAAATGAAGATTGTTGCCATCAGTAGATCACGCGTATAACAAGGAGAAAAAAGAATTTCCCAGAGCAGCTTGGTTCAGACACCAGCATCAGCATCACTATTAGACACCTCTAACTGCTTCTGTTTTCCTGAGTTTGTAAGCTGTATGTGGAGTCTTTCCTCAGAGGCGAGGGGTCCATGACTTTCTAAATCCTGAAGTCTCTCTGCTTCATCATGGTTTAACATGTCACACTATGCACAGCTGTATGGTTTCCTTTGGAATAAGAAGTCCATCATGGATTCAGCCACTACTTAATTGCTTACCATTTCTTATTCTGGCCATAAGTGACACGGAATTTCCCTGAATGTCAGCCTTGACAATTTGATGACAATTGGATCCCCAGCCCTCCCTTACAAACCTTAACTGACCCTGAATGGTGTAAGTAGGAGCTGGCCAACCTCAAAGTTTTTCACCCACCATTAAGGTTTTCTGTTTAGCACACTCTCTGGTTATTAAAATCTATCTTTGAATATTATTCAGATCCTGAATTACTCTTGAAAGGCTCCTAGTGTCAGTAGGCCTGTGGACTCCCTTCTGTGTGGGAATGCACAAGCATCGAGTCCAAATCCCATAACTAGCAGTGCGTCGTGCATCTTCCTCAGGACACGGGACCTGATTACAGTCAGTCACCGGAGCGATTGTTGACTCTATAGCAGAGAACAGCTTGGTGTCAAGTGTCAAGAAAAGCTCTTAGCTATGAAAGCAGCACAAACCATCTCTAACCGCTTTTGTAGAGGAGTTAATGAAAGTGTGTGTGTGTGTGTGTGTGTGTGTGTGTGTGTCCCCAGGAGTGTTTTGAGACAGGGTCTTGCTTCATAGTGCAGGCTGGCCTTGAACTCACAGTAATTCTCCTGCCTTAGCCTCTGGAGTGGTAGGGTTGCAGGTGTGTATCACACCTGGGTTTTAAAAGGATATTGAATAGTTAAAAAAATCATTGAGAAAGCTGGATGATCAGGCTACAAAGTGGGGAAGGACCAATGATAGCTAGAATCATCACCATAGTCCTACCACAGGTCCTTTAGGGAGGTTCTCATGGCCACAAATGCTGAATGCCCCACTACCCACCTGTCTAGCATGGCGAGGGCTGAATCCCAGAAGCCATTCCTAGGGAGACTGCCACTAATGGATGTAGCTAGAGAATTGATTCTGGGGCCAGAATTCAGCAAAATGAATTCTACTTCTAAGCATCACATGCTAGAGTCATAGATTCTGACCTGGCTGCCCAGTAGCTGGCAGGAAGGCAGGGAAACCCCTGATTGGTCCTGTCTCCAATCTAGATTCATATAGCAAACTACTCTTCAAGTACAAGAAATGAGTGAGGGCACTGCAGCTAAAAAAAAAATAGCATGTGGGGCTGGAGATTTAGCTCAAGTGGTACCACACCTACCTTGGAAGCACAAGGGCCCAAGTTCAATCCCCAGTACCACCAAAAAAAAAAAAAAAAAAATAGCATGTGTCTATTGCAAACTTCTAGCTCCACTGGGAGTTGCCAAAGGTAGACATTCTCTTCCTAGGTTTCTCTCATAGAACTATGGTGCTTTGTCCAGTACTGTCCATGTAATCAATATGGTCCAGTGCAAAGTGAAAAAGCAAGACCTATTAAGACTACCAAGATGGCAATAGAAGAGCACCAGACCAACTGTGGACCTTTCTAAGTAGGGGCCCCCTGTACAACTGCAAAGATCAATACCCATGAATCTGGCCCTGGCATTAGGTTCTTTATTGGTGCACAGTTGAATCTTGGGGCCTTACAAATCTTAAACTCATACAAATGGGCTGGTGTATCAGTATTATTTTATTGTATTTTTGGTTAATGACTTGCAATATAATTATAATTATACGCATGCTACAGTTACAGCAGCTGAGGCTAAATAACAGTTGAACTTGTTATTGCAATCTAGTTCTCTCCATTATCAAGTTCTCCTTTTTCTGAACATATGACTTTGTGCACTAGGAGCTCGCAGAGTGGACAGCTATACAACTTCTTGGAATAGGCGTGTTTCTTGGAATAGGCATGATGTTTTCTGGGCACCCACCTGTACAGCTGAGAGTGACATAGAAAATAAAACACTCACCCAACTGAAAATGAAAGTTTCTTTTTACTTCCAAGAACTGCACCATCCAAAGGAAGGAAAACAGTGGTCATCATCTAGTAGTTGGGCATCACAACACTCTGTTTGCTCAATTGAAAACAGCCAAAGAAACTTTCTTTCATGTACAACTGTGTGGAATGTCTTTCAACCTTGAGCAAAATGTTGACTAAACTTCCCATTGGTTCATTTTTCCCGTCAGTTGAAATCCTGGACCTCACTCAGTATAAGAGCTATGTTACAGGATGAATGCCTCTCGGTCCTCCCATACCCTGTTCACCCAGCAAGCATCACCTCATTTGTGGGATCTGTGCTCATCCTGCGGCCCACACACATTTCCTTTCTCCCACCTGATATGTTCCACTTGTGCTGAACAGGCAGCTATAGTATCTCCCAGCACCTTCTACTCACCTATTCACCATGTGGCAAACATGTGGTACAGGCTGCTTCTCTTCATGGTTGAGGCCAGTGCATCCTAAGGAACATGGCCTCTGCCCCCTCCCTCTCCTCCTCTCCTATGTATGTAACCCGTTCTTCTCTCTGGTTCCTGGCAGCCTGTCCCGGTGCCTTACACAGAGAGATGCACAGGAACCTGCCATTCCTACTGATTGATCACCTTCTCCAGCATCCATCTGTGTCCTTTCTACCCCTACCCTTAGCTCCTTTCTCTCAAATGGACCCAATATGAGGTTAAAGCATTTTAAAGATACTTGATGTTTATAAAATACAGGGTTATTTGATGTGTTTTTAATTTAAAAATCATAGTTCTTGAACACAGTGTAGCTCTCTTAAAAAGCTATAATGAATTTAATTGTTTTTTATTGCCATGTAGTCTTTAATTGATTTTTTCCCTCAAAGGTTCCCCCCCATTATAAACCCAGAGAAGGAAAATTTCCAAGGGTTATTAGTTCATTAGCTTTTAGAAGGAATAATTGATCTGTCAACTCAAAGGATTTATAAGGATTTGGCTCACAGAATTCATGAAAGCAAGGCATATGTTTAAGTTCTGCCTCAAAAGAAAACATTTCAGAAAGGGCTTCCCCTTAACTTTTTGCAAGATAAAAATTAGCATCTTTCTAGTGATGAAAGGCCCCTAATTTTTAAGGTCTTCCTAATCTTAAGAAGCTACCGCTGCAGTATTTGCACCTACACCTTTAATCATTGGCTTCATATTTCAACCACACACAAATATTACAAAGTTCTTGGGTTTTTTTCAATGGGTTTTTCCTTGAAAAAAGAATGGAACAGAGCTAGGATTTCTTCAACTTCAAATGAGGTTTCTGCTTTTTTTTTTAAGCAAATGCACCCAAATTGGGTTTGGTTCACAAAGGAAACACTGACTGCAGCGCTAACAGACCCATCATTAGCCATCCCTGCCCTCTTAAATGGCCTGTCCATTGCGCTGTTCACAATATAAAACTAAGGCCGTAAACAAGGGATCCAAGAGAACTCCGGACAAGAAGCATACAATGGAGTGGGATAAATTTCTTTAGCATAAATAGCAGTCTCCAAGGGTGACTGGTGTGAATGGCTCCCCGCTGTGAGGGTCTCTGTGCCCACAGAGGAGATCTGTGGCTTTAAGAGCTCTGGTCCCACCCCCTGGGCTGTGGAAGTGCTCAGTCTCCCTGCTGGGTTTGGTCCTCAGGCCCCCTGGGGGCCTCCTCTTTCCTTTCAAGCTGTGAGTCCTAAGGAACTCAGTGACAGCTCCTCTTTCATTCTACTGTGCAAATTTTTGAGCTCTCCCTACTGCTTTCAAAAGGAAAATATAAGACATTTTACTTATTCTCTCCAGCAGGACCATGGAAGTCTGGTAAGACCCAGGGTTATTCTGGCAGTAATCCTGGGGAAGATCTTCCTCTCTGTAATGACTCGGGGTAGAGCTCCCTGAGATGACCAGTAACCCCGAGTTTATACTTCCCACACCCTTTATAGCATGCTCTGTGGGACGCCATCTGTGGACTCTTCGACCGAGGACCTTTGTGCTGCTGGTCAGTGTCTGGATAACATAAAGATGGAAACTGCGCTAATAGAAAATAAGTATATATAGCAGTACATGTCAACAGTTAAGTTCTTAGCAGTCATGAGCCAAAAAGTCCAGATCCATAGTAAACATATTTTTTAAATCTCTTAAAAGAAATAATACCTACCCACAGTTCAAAACAGAACAAACAACCAGTCCACTGCCCCATCCCTTCGTATGTCCCGTACTGACCCCTAGAGTCAGTTACATTTTAGTTCATTTTTGGCTTTCCTTTTTCTGCTGATCACTTGTGTAGTACTAAGTAATGTGCATATGTATTGGCTCCAGGACCCTTGTGGCATAGAATTTGCATAGAACCTATGAGCCACCCTCCTTATATACATCATCTCTGGGTTTCTTTTAAAACCTCGTGCAATGTTGGTCCATGTAAACAGCTATTATAGTCTTTTGTTTAGGGCAGTGGAGATGAACCTTTTTTTGAGTTGAGTGCCCGAACTGCAGCCCAAAACCCACTTATTTATCGCAAAGCTCCAACACTGCAATTAAACCTGAATACTGAGTTTCAGTGTAGAAGAAACAATTCATACGTTAGTATCTTTTGTTGTAAAACATGCACATACCATAAGTTCACCACCCTTGGTTTAGGGAATAATGAGAAGACAGTAAGTAAAAAGTCCAAGTCAGGTGTTGTGGCATCTAGAATCCCAGCACGCAGGAGGCAGAGGCAGGAGGATAGCTTTGAGCTGTAGCCCAGCCTAGACTATAGTGAGATCCTGTCTCCAAAAAAAAAAAGTCTGAGGCTGGATGTGGTAGAGTAGGTCTGTAATTCCAGCACTTTGGGAGGCTGAGGAGAATAATTGAAAGTTTAAGATTATCCTAGTCACCTTATTGAGACCCTGTCTCAGAAAAGGGAAAAGAACTGGGGATGTCGCTCAGTGCAGAGGCCCTGTGTTCAAACCCAGTACTGCAGGGGACTGGGAGTAAGGGAGGAGACGAAAAAAGAAAGTCTGTATATTCAGTACAATTATAGTTTTCTTCTCCAAATGCTTCCAATCCTTGCTTGAATCCACAGATAGAGAATGCAGGGATTTGAAGATCTATGTATATGCACTTTACCTTTGACTTGTCAACTTTAAGCATTATGTATTGCTTAGGATGTTACACATACTATACATGCTTCTCCTCTGTCCCATATCATTGTTTTCATTTCTCTGTATATTCCTATTGTAACTTGAGGTAATATGCTTAAACTTCATCTTCTGTTCTGTTGTTTAAAGGTAGCATGAATGCCTCACCTTACTTCGACCTATTCTTTCATCTCTTTCTGCTTTCCTTTCTGTCACCTATTGGTAATGTTTACATTCCATTTTGACACAATCAAGATTTCTATATGTATTTTTTAATTTGAATCTTTATCAGTACATTATATATACACATCAGAATCACACACAATATTGAGAATTTGTACAGTATATGACACAATTTAATTCTCATTTTTCCCATTCCCCCACCCACCCTATAACCCCCCACCTCATATACATAAGCTTTGTTTCTCTTTTTTTATTACCATCATATTTTTCTTCCCTTTGTTACATGTTCCTACATCCCATTTCCCTTTGAAGATTTTCTATTTCATAATATCTACCATATATGCTAGAGCTCATTTACATCTTCAGTTTCTCATACCAGAGAAAAGGTACAATATTTACAGATCTGTGACCTATTTATTTCACTTGTGAGTATGTCCTGAAGGTACATGCATTTGAATGTGAGGGACTCAAACTTATCATTCTTTATGGCAGAGTAATACTCCATTTTATAGAAAAAAAATACATCTGCTTTATCCAGTCTCCAGTTGATGGGCATCTGGGTTGTTTCCAAGACTTAGCTATTACAAATTAGGCTGCTATGAACATGGGTGCACATATATCGCTGTGATATGAATCCTTTAATTCTTTCGTGTACATACCTAGCAGGAGAATAGTAGGGTCAAATGGGATCTCTAATCCAAGTTTTTTGAAGAATCTCCACATTGATCTCCATAGTGATTGTACCAGTGTACATTCCCACCAACAGTGAAGAAGGGTTCCTTTCTCCCAACAGCCTCGCCAGCATTTTTACTGGTTAATTTCAAGATAGCAGCCATTCTTTGTGGAGTAAGATGGAATCTCAGTGTTGTTTTCATCTGCATCTCTTGAATAACTAGTGATGTTGAACATTTCTTCATATGTTTCTTAGCTGCTTTTACTTCTTCCTCTGAAAAGTGTCTATTCACTTCAGATGTCCATTTTTGAATTGGTTCTGTAGACAATTTGGGGGCTGATTTTTTTAAGCTCTTTGTATATTCTAGATAGTGGCCCTTTGTCTGAGAAACTGCCGGTAAAAATTTTTTCCCAATTTGTTGGTTGTTCTTTTGCACTGCCAGTGGTTTCTTTTGCAGT
Organism: Thryonomys swinderianus; assembly: GCA_004025085.1. Classification (NCBI taxonomy): domain Eukaryota; kingdom Metazoa; phylum Chordata; class Mammalia; order Rodentia; family Thryonomyidae; genus Thryonomys; species Thryonomys swinderianus. The sequence goes on from PVIC010006515.1 coordinate 50,595, forward strand.
GCAGAAGCTTTTTAATAGGATGAGGTCCCATTTGTTAATATCCTCTGCTAGTTCTCATGCTATAGAGGTTATGTTCATAACATCTTTCCCTAATCCACTGTCTCCAAGAGTTCTACCTAACCTGTTTTGAACCAGGTTTAGTGTTTCTGTTTTAATACTTAGGTCTCTCATCCACTTTGATTTTAATTTAGTACACAGTGAAAGAGATATATCTAGCTTTAGTGTTTGGAGTTAAAGCCCAGTTTTTCCAGCACCATTTATTAAAGAGGCTATCTTTGCTCCATTTAGAATATTTGGCTCCTTTGTCAAAGATGAGGTGGGTTAGTGTATCTGAAGTTGATTCTGTATCTTCTAATCTATTCCATTGGTCCTCGGTCTGTTACTTTGCCAGTACCATACCACTTTTATCACAGTGACTTTGTAGTATAGTTTCAAGCTGGGGGTTTTGATACTCCCTGCCATGTCCTTGTTTCCTAGGATTGCTTTTGCCATTCTTGGTCTCTTATGGTTCCAGATGAATTTTTGGATTACTTTCTGTACATCTGTGAAATATACTGTTGGGATTTCAGTTAGAATTGCATTGAATCTATACAATAGTTGTGGGATATAGCCATTTTGACAATATTAGTTCAAGGATGTCTTTCTATTTTCTGATAACCTTTCAATCTTCTTTTTCAAAATATTGTAGTTTTCAAAGTAAAGTTTTTCACCTCCTTTGTTAGACTGATTCCTACATATTTCATTTTTTTGGATGCTATTGTGAAAGGGATTGACTACTCAGTTTCTTTCTGTGAGTCTGTTGTTTGTGTATAAAAAGGCTTTAGAAGGCCGGAGATTTAGCTCAGTGGTTCCAGCGCCTGCCTAGCAAGCACAAGGTCCCTGGTTCAATCCCATGTACAACACATAATAGGCATGGTGACTCACACCCACCAGCAATCAGTACCACATACCACAAGTGCCAGGTCTGGTGGCTCAAGCCTATAATCCCAGCACTCAGGAAGTAGAGGCAGGAGGAATGCTGAGTTCGAGGCTTGTCTGAGTTACTTAGTGAGCTCAGGGCCAGCCTGAACTGCAAAGCGAGACCCTGTCTCAAAAAAAAAAAAAGTCTTTTGACTTTTGAGCATTGATTTTGTATCAAGCTACATTGCTAAATTTGCTGATTAAGTCTAACAGTCTTTTGGTTGAGTTTTTGTTCTGTTTTGTTTTTGAGACAGGGTCTTGCATTATAGTTCAGGCAGGCCCTGAGCTCATTATGTAGCCCAGGCAAGCCTTGGACTCAGCAGTCCTCCTGCCTCTGCCTCCCAAATGCTGGGATTACAAGGGTGAGCCACCACGCCCAGCATTGTGGGGTGTGGTGCTGATTGCTGGTGCGTGTGAGTCACCACGCCCAATATCATATCATTGTATGTGGTTGCTGGGATCAAACCAGGGATTTTTGCACTTGCTAGGCAGGCAGCGAAACCACTGAGCTAAATATCCAGCCCTTTTGGTTGAGTTTTTAGGATCTTCTATATGGAGTATCATGTCATCAGCAAGTAATGACAGTTTAACTTCTTCCTTTCCTATCTTTATTCCTTTTATTTCTTTCATTTGTCTAATTGCTGAGGCTAATGTTTCCAGCACTATATTGAATAGGAATGATAATAGTGGACATCCTTGTCTTGTTCCTGATCTTAGTGTGAAAGGTTTCAGTTTTTGACCATTTAGGATAATACTGGTTGTTGGTTTCTCATAAATTGCTTTTATTAGATTGAGATAAAGTCCATCTATTCCAATTTTCTGTAGGATTTGTTCATGTGTAGGTGTTGGATTTTGTTGAATGCTTTTTCTGCATCTCTTAAGATGACCATATGGTTTTTGTCCTTGAGTCTGTTAAAATAGTGTATTATGTTTATTGATTTACATATCTTGAACCATCCTTGCATCTCAGGAATGAATCCAACTTGGTTGGGGTGTATGATCTTCTTGATGATTCTCTGTATTCTGTTTGCCAGTATCTTATTGAGGATTTTTGTATCAATGTTCGTTAGGGAGATTGACCTGTAGTTCTCTTTTATGGTTGGGTCTTTTTCTCCTTTTGGAATCAGTGTAATGTTTGCTTCCAGGAATGAATTTGTGAGTTTTGCCTCCCTTTCAATTTCATTAAAGAGTTTGAGAAGTAGTGGCATTAACTCTTCTTTAAAAGTTTTGTAGAATTCAGTAGTAAAGCCGTTAGGACCAAGGCTTTTCTTTGTCGGTAAGCTTTTTATTACATTTTCAATTTCACAAATTTATATTGGGATGTTTAACATTTCTTTATCTTTGAACTTTGGAAGTTAATATGTAAATAGAAATCTATCTATTTCTTCTACATTTTCCATCTTATTGGAGTATGAATTTTCAAAGTAGGTGTTTATTATCCTCTGGACTTCTGCTGGGTCTGTGATGATTTCCCTCTTCTTGTTCCTAATAGCATGGATTTGAGCCTTTTCCTTCCTTTGATAAAGTTGGCTAAGGGTCTGTCAATTTTGTTTATCCTTTCAAAGAACCAATGCTTAGATTCCTTGATTTTTTTTGAATCATTCTCTTAGTCTCCATTGCATTGATTTATGCTGTGATCTTTATAGTCTCCGCTCTAGTACGAGCTTTGAGTTTATCTTGCTCCTCTTTTTCTAGTAACTTGAGTTTCAGGATTAGATTGTTTCTTTGAGTTTGCTCTGATTTTCTCATGTAGGCATTGAGTGCTGCGAAATTCCCTCATAGAACTGCTTTCATTGTGTCCCATAAATTCCTGTATGTTGTACTGGCATTATCATTTAATTGAAGAAATTATTTAATTTCTTCTGTGACCCATTGGTTGCTCAACAGAGTGTTGTTCAATTTCCATGTGTTTGTTTTGTTTGACATGGACTATGCAGAGTAACACACTGAGGGCCTCTGTCTCGGTTGCAGTACTGCTGTTACACTTACAGTTGCACAGAAAAGTAAGTGGTGACTATGGAGGCTCTACACCATGTAACAGCTATGTCCAGTTGGGTCCACAAGAAAATATAAATTCCAAGGCCTCATGGTCATGCCCTGGTCACACAAAAGCTACAGATCAAGTGCTAGTTGATGGTGTCTGAAGCCTTCTTGCCAGGTTCCAATGTGCTACCACATTGTGCCTCACTCAGTCTACTTCAGCGGGCTTCTGGCACAGTCCAGGTAGCAGGAATGAGAGGCAGTCAGTGGCACAGGTGAACCTCCATGCCACTACCACCCAGGTACCACCCTGCTTGCTCCTAACTGCCTAGTCCATTTCCCTAGGCCTCTGGCACAGTCCACAATTCATGAAAGTCCAGGGCCGAGCAGCACCAACAATGGTGCAGGCAAACCTTCCCACCAGCACCAGTTCCATGGCCCTGCCTGTCCCTACTTGCCTGTTTTGTTCCCTCAGGCGTCTGGCCTGTGTATTGTATTTTTAAAGTTGATTCCAGAAGTTGAAAGCTG
>PVIC010006516.1:0-53989 GCA_004025085.1 Thryonomys swinderianus
CCACTGAGTGGTGCCTTTGGAAGAGAAAAAAGAAGGAGACAGGTACAAACGGAAGGGAAGAGGGGATGTGGTAAGGGAGGCAGAGACTGGAGTGACAGGGAATGTGAAGGGATGGGGCAGGGGACAGGAGCTAGGAGCAGGCAAGGTGTCTTCCCCAGGACCTTCAGAAGGGCACGGCTCTCCCCACGCTGACTTTACATCTGCTCCAGAACAGAGAGAATAAATTTCTGCCCGTAAGCCACCCAGTTAATGGTGACTTGACATGGCAGCTCTAACCAGCTAGTCTGGTTATCTTCCAAGGGGTAGTAGTGACTATAATAGAGCTAAGCGAGTAAAGGCTTCAACCACCGAATTCCCCTCCTGTCAACTTTGTGTGTCAGGTGCTCTCTTCAGGAGTTTGTTGTTTTAATTAGTTGTACTGTGATTGGTGCTTTGGGAGCTTCCTGCCTCATACTTTATCTAACTTGCTCTTTCTTGGGGTAAGAATCTGTCTTTCCAGGTCATGCACCAAGTGACCCACTTTATCTGGCCGGGTCCCACAGCCTCATAGCACATTCAACCATGTGGCCCTTGATCTAATCACCTTACGGAAGCACCACATGAGACTTTTGGGGACATTTTAGAGCTAAACCATAGTACTAAGTCTGCTTCTTCCTTGTTACCTTAGACCTTTGATGGTGTACTGAAGTAACCAGGTGTAGTTATTTTCTACTTCTCGTCTTTTTATTTTCTCTCTTGGTAAACTTTATTATGTCCTGTGCTCTTGAGTTTGTATTTATCTTGGTTCCTCATCTGGGTGAAGGATTCCTTTCCAAAGCTGGCTTAGTACTCGTGAATTCTTTTAGTTTATTCTTATCTTGGAAAATCTTTATTTCTTCTTTGATTCTGAAGGCTAAACCTGCTGGATATAATAATTTTGGTTGGCAGTTATTTCTTCCTGGACTTGAAATAAATCATTCCATGTCCTCCTGACCATTAGAGTTTCTGCTGAGAAATGTGCTGTTATACTGATAGCAGCCTTTATAAGTGAATGGTATTTTTGATAGCTTTAAATATTTTTTCTTTATTTTGTACTTTTGGCATTTAGCTATAATGTATTGGAGAGATTCTCCTTTCTTGTATGTTTGTTTGGAATTCTAAATGCCACCAGTATCCAGAAATCTACATCATTCCTGAGACGTGGGAAATTTTCTGTAGTTATTTCACTGAATAAGTTTTCTATGCTATTACCCTTTATCATGGTACCTTGTCTATCCGTAATATTCCTGTGATTCTTTGTTTCCTTTTCCTGTGGTATTGTTTGAACTGAGGACCCCACACAAGCCAGGCAAGTACTTTACTACTGAGTCATACCCTCAGCCCTATTTCTCATATTTTATCTTTTAATATTATTCTAAAGATCTTATATGTTATTTATATCTCCTTTCTTTCCTTTATTACTGAACAAATATGATATGTCATCTGCTTTACTTTCAAGCTATGATACTTTCTAATCCATGTAGTCTAGTCTGTTGGTGAGACTTTAAACTGAGGTTTTTGTTCAACTTATTAAGCTTTTAATTTTCAAAGTTTCTGTTTGCTTCTTTTGCAGAATCTCTATTTCCTTACTGAATTGCTCTTTCATACTCTGTGTTATCTCCCTTGATTCAATTAGCTGTTTATTTATGTTTTTTGAATCTATTGATCATTTAAAAATAAGCCTTTTAAAATTCTTTATCATTTCATCTACTTCAATGCCTTTGGTGTCGTTTTCTACAGAGTTAACAGCTTTGGGAAGATTCGTTTTCTCATCTTTTCATATTTCTTATGTTCCTGTGTTGAGATCTGTGTCTCTGTCTGGATGGGACTCTCTCCCTTGATCATGTGAGAATGTTGTTGGTGGCTAACTTGTCATGTCAATGCCCTCGGCTAGTGTGCAGTGTGGGGTTTAATTCCAAATGCACTTGTTAGTGTAGGCCCTGTGACTGTGATTAGTGCGCTCTGACTCTGTGTGCTGTGTCCGAGCCTAAGTGACCTTCTTTCTCGATAGGCCTCTCAAGAGTTGGAACCTCCTAATTTCAGACGCACGTTGTTTAGGCAGCTGTGTATATTGGGGCGAACCCACATGGTTATTTGTCCATAGTCGCCTGAGATGCATTTTCTAGAATGTGTGGAAACACCCGTGCCTAGGTCACTCATAGGTGCAGTGTCTGCAGCCGTTGTGTTTCTTCTCTCTCCCGTGGCTGTGGGCATGGAGGAACAAGAAGGACTTCCCTCGCTGTTCCTCCTTGGGGCCAAATCAGTGGCTGGAGGTTTTCATCTCTGTAGTTCTTTAAGTGACAGTTCTTGGCACAGTTCAAGGCACGTAGGGCCAAGTCATAGCCGGATGGAGGTACAATTCCTTACAGCTGGACTGCGGATGCAGCTCAGCAGCACCCCTCTCCCTAGTGTTCAGGGTGCTGGGCTTGACCCCCAGCACCACTGAGAAGGGGAAACAGATGGCAGCAACAACCTCTACACACAGACAAACCAGTACGGAAGTACAGTGGTCATCAACTAGAGGCGGCTGTCGCTGCCCCTGGGTCAAGAGGGCAAGTGCGGCGGCCTTTGATTCCCTCATCAGTGACAGCAAACCTACACTAACCTCCCCAGTGCTGTCACGCGGTGTAGAATCCAGGGCGCTGTCTGTGTAGACTCCATTTCTGCACGCAGTTAAGCTCTGTGCGGTTGGGCTCCGGCTCTGTCTCTCTCCTTCCCCTTTCGTCTCTCCCCTGCTGTGACTCTGGGTATCTGCTGCTGGGACCCTTTTCCCTGTCCCTTGTTCTGTCCTCCAAAGCCTGTGGGTTTTTTCTCTTTGTCTGCTCACAACCTCGGTTCCTTCCCATAGTCGCCCACCTCAAAGAGTAGCTGCTTTTGCAGTTGTTTGATTCTGTCCTTTGGAGATGCTGGTGACAGGTGGGTGCTTCTGATCCACATCTTGGACTCTTCTTTATTGAGTTTGAAACTTCATTAATTATATTTTTAGTTCCCATGCATTGGATTTGGTTCTTTCACAAATCTGTCCAGTCCTTTGCAAGTGTTTTCTTTCTGCTTTTTCGCTTTAAAGGTTTTGTAATCATTACCTGGAAATTTTATTAGTGAAGTTGTTTTTATTTCTTTACATTCTTACTGGAATTTTTTTTCTCCCTCATGCATTTTGCAGTTTTTGAGTAGGAGCTATTTTCTTGTCTTGGGACTAATTTGTGGTGATCCTGGAAGGCCTTGCTTGGGAATGTGTTTCTTTAGAGAGAATGATATTCAGGTCTGCCAAATATCCCAGTTATTACCAATTTAGAAACTCTGGATGTTAATATATCAAGTTTAGTTAAAAAGGTAATAAACTTCAATTGACCCACCAAAATAGTTCAAATCAAAATTCCAACACACACAATGGCTGGCCTTTGCTTACAAATTCTGTGGGAGATTTTTTCATACCAGGCTCAGCACCTTAGTTTTTCATTTGGTTAAGAGGTAGTTTTCATAACTCTGGACAGCCCCCTTGCTTCTGCCTACGGCACATGTACACGCACATACACGCGCATACACACACACACACACTTCACAGTTTTGTATAAGCTTGCTGACTCTTCATGGGCAGGTCAGTAAGTTCTGACCGCATTTATTACAAAGAGCAGCCACTATCTATGACTGCTGCCCAAACACTATGAACCTTTTACTGCAAGTCAGCTTTACAAGGACTGGGGACCTGGGGTTTTCCCTTGTGTTCTTGAACTCTGAATCATATTTCTAAAAAAATGCTTTGGGCATTTGCTGGTTATTTGTGTCAATAGAGTGTCCTGACCTTCCAGAAATAGACATTAGGTAGGTTTGTTGATCTTCCCTAGTAATCTTCTAACTTTAGAAAACTCCAGTTTAGTTCAGCAGTTACTAATAAGCTTCTGTGTGTCATCTATTCTTTAAAGAAATTATGAGTTTTCTAGCAGAATTCCACCTTTATTCCAAAAATAAAACAAGTTTATCTTCCTCATCATCCTTCTTTAACTGTCAGTTAAGAGATCACATTATTATGTCATCATGTGTGTCAGTACCTTGTAATTGAGTTTTAAACTCAACAGTAAGAAAAAGTTGTGAAGAAAACAGAAAACACATTACAGAGTTTCCAGAGTTTCTTATAGAGTTTGATTCACTGTAAGGACAGTTTCTAATATTGCTTTTAGAAGACATTCTCAGATTCATGTTTCTGAGAGGTCTATGCAAAGTTCTAATAATAGTCATCAGGAGAAAAGTTCCACTAGTTTGAGTAAAATTGGTGTCTTTGGATAAGATTTTGGCACTTAAAATTCTTCTATTACGATGTTTGGATTATGTTACTTATTCATACTTGCACACATGTACACACAAGGTAAGCAGTGGAGGTACGGCAAAGGTTCCATACCCTTTGAAATTGTGTGTCTTTCCTTTGCTTTAGGTTTTCATGTACCTCAGTTTAAAAGACGTGGTAACATGTGGTCAAGTCAACCACTCCTGGATGTCGATGACACAGATGAGCTCGCTGTGGAATGCGGTGAGTAGATCCACGCTGAATGTGCGGCACTGCTCTTCTGTAAGGAGCCTGACTGTGTCAGGCTGGCCTTGGGGGGACCCTCTCCTCCCAGCTCTGTTCCCTGTGGCCACCAGCGGCACCTGCATTAGTTTTGCCTTGATTCGGACACAAGCCTGGAGGACAGAAGAAAAAAGATGATGTTATTTCAAGAGACACCTTAGTATTTTAAAGTTTAAACTGTAGAAACAATGAACTGCAGGCTATTATTTTTGGATTAAAAGTCTTCTTTATTGGATAGCTTATACTTCTTTCTGGTTTCATTATTAATATGTGCTCGATTCCATTTATGAGCCCGGATTGTATTTGAGAAAGACAGTATAAAGTTTGTGCTTTGTAATGATTATATGCAACTCAAAAGGACTAGTATTAATGCAAAAATTGGAACGGTTAGTTCTGTGAGAAAGAAAGAATGATCTCAGTATACTTGGCTGACTGTATGTAAAACCAGCAAGAGCCCAGTTATGTGAACTCTGTGTGGCTGGGGCTCACTGATAAGCCATCCCATCAATATCATTGTATTCAGAATATTTTTAGCCAACTTTAATTTTTTTTAGGTGAAACATCCAGTTGGGAAAATCCACTTTCTAATTTTGTCATTCCTCATTGCCTTCTGAACAAAACTATTTTCTGTGCTAAAATGCTTGTTTTAAGTACACCATTTTTGAACACTCACTGATAAAGGCAGAAATAGGACCTTGGGCAGCATATAATTATGAAAAGAGAAATTTACCGACCAGATCGGAACAACCTCCTGCTCCGCTGTGGGCTGCACTGCTGTGTGCTCGTGTCCTCCACGCCTCTATTCAGTGAGGGCTCTGGGCGGGAATGATGGTCTTTTCTGAGTCCTGCCAGATTTCTGTAGGATCTGTCCCGATCACAATACTGCACATATTATTTCTCACCCACAACATTTGGATTAGTAGTTTTTCTTCATGGATTTTGTCTAAAGGAAAAAGTAAAACCCCTAAATGTCTATCCTATAAGAAAGATGACTTTAGCCAGTAGTTCCCAAAGTGCGGTCTGGGGGTGGCGATGTCAGCACCACCCAGGAACTTGCTGGAAACACCCATTCTCAGGCCCAGTGCAGGTCACTGACTCAGAAACTATGGGAGCAGCGATCAGCAGTCTGTGTTAACGGTCCGTCCAGACTGTTCTGAGAAGACTGAAGTTTGCATTACTTCCTTAAACTAACTGTAAGGCAGAAACACCTACACTGTTAGCTGGGATGGCATCAGTTTTCCCTTTGCTGTTGTTGCCCAGTGAGAGCAAACAGGGTGGGAGGCAGACCGGAGCCCTGGGGCCATGAGCGAGCTTAGCTGCCTGGGCGTCGGCCGCGCTTGGGCCTTCAGTGTCTCAAGCTGAGTGCAGGGTATCATCACCCCTCCAGTGCTGCCAGTACAAGGGCCGGCAAAGCCAGCGACTGAACGGCCTGGAGATGACAGAGGGAGCAAGAGCACATAGAGTGGTGGCCTAAGTGATCACAGCTGTCCCATGTCACCATGAAACAAAGGTGCCATGTCATTGGGGGACAATACAAGCTGAAATTTTATTGTCGGCCAGGTGTCTTCCTAGTGTCCCTTTGGAATAAGAAACACAGGCATGGTCCAGGTCACAAACATAGTTCTTAGGCACAGTAGGGGCCAATGCCAGTCTAGAAGCCCATCCTCAAAACACTGGAGTGTATGATGCCTGTGTTCGTGCAAATTAGCAAAGAACATAATGAACACTTTATATGTTGTGTATCTTAGTTCTACTCTGGGCTTAATGTAAAAAAATTCTCTCCTTCATATTTTGTGCTGCTTTGTTTTGTTGTTCTGAACTAATAATTGTAACTAGCTTTTCACATGGTGCCTCCAGAAGTGACACTACACTTGTATTTTCTGAATTTATCTGTATAACCTACTGAGTTAGGCACTGTTACTGTTTTCATTTTACACTTAAAGAATAGACAGAAAGAAACCAAAAGAACAAAACTCATAAGCTTAGTTTAGTAATACAGTAGCCTAAGCTCAAGGTGGGCTGTTAAATTGTTGAATGTCTTCATTAGAATGCAAACCCTACCCTGCCTGCTACAAAGTGTGTGTTTGTAGTTACTGGGACAGGCCTGACCCTTGGTGTTTTCTGACTGGCAGTACAGGATTTCTGCTGCCCAGGCTCTTGTAAAATAATAAAGTCTTGAACTCTGAGAGCCAATTTTCATCAAAAGATTGTCAAAGAATAGCAATATTCCAGAAGGATTCAGTCTATTAAATTCTGTAAACACTGTGAATTTTATCCCTGGATTGGATTAGACAGTTAGAGAATAGCAGTGTTAGGCTGTAGTGTTTTAGGTTTTCTCTTTCTGAGTGGTTCCTTTTTGGCCTGAATTCAGCTTGAAATTAGTTGTATGTGTTTCCTCAATTTATTTAAATAGTCTCATCAAAAAGCATTTAGTTTGTTTCCTTTCTTTTTTTTTTAACTATTAAAATCCTGTAATGACCATCATGGTTCTTATTTTTAAAACATACATACATTATTATATCTCCCAGATAAATTCCTAAAGGCAACATTATTCAGGTAAAGGTTGGGTTGATTCATAGCCACAAAAGTTTATGGAGTTATGAGCACCTTTTATTACAAAACTTTTGTAGTTTTTGTTTTTTTGATATTGTTCTGTTGTGTATATCTTAACTCAGCCAAGAGACAGGATGCTGTCTGATATGTTAGGGAACCACTCATGGCCTGGAGATTGAACTCAGTGTTTGCCTGGCATGCACAAGGCTCTTATCACTGTTGCACCAGAAGAAAAGCCATCTGTGTTTATATTTTTGATCCTAATGTGCTGGGGTTTTTTGTTTGTTTTTTTGTACTGGGGATTGAGCTCAGGATCTTACATTTGCCAGGCAGGAGCGGTGTTGCTAAGCTAAATCCCCCGCTCTGTATCGTGTCTTTTAACAGCCAACTCAAATGAGATTGGGTGTGGTCAGGGTGGTATGGCTGTAGACAACAGCCAACCCAACCCTTTTTTAAAGTGTGCATTCGCATGTGATCCCTATTTTATTTATGAAATTTGCATATAGTATCAGGTGGAGTACTTTAATATTTTAGTCTGTTTTCTATTTGGAATTGATAGGCTAAGGATTTTTTTAGTGCTTGATGCTTTAAAATATTTTACATTTTTACATGAAACAGATCTTTCTTGTTTCTCTTAATGTCTTTCATTTATTCTTTTTAGATTGATTTTTCCATGGTGAAAAATGCAATTACAGATAAATACATAGTGTCTACTTTGCAAAGATGGCGTCTAAACGTGCTGCGTTTGAATTTTCATGGCTGTGTTCTCCGACCAAAAACTTTGAAATCTGTCAGTAAGTATGTTCATGACAACTATTTGTCTTATTTTCCTGTATTCTAATCAAGCAAATATACAGAAAAACATGACTAAGGTGAAAACTTCAGCGATGGTCTGAGGTTATAAGAACACTAATTGCAGCCATTTAACACTCTCATGATGTGGTTAGCTCTGGCTGGATAGTGAATGCTGGGAGTTGGTCCTCTGCCATTCTCCTGGACCACTGTTTGGTTCAGCATTTGCCCATCCATGTAGCATCGATGTGAAAAATATAATACAAGAAGATATTCTCATTCTTCCTCCCAAAGCCCCTTCACTGTCTGAAAGCCAGCCAAAGTTACACATTTTTAACTGTTTTTCCAAAATATATTTATAGGTTCATATGTGAGTCAAAATACACAATTTTCACTTGGAACCTGAAAGAGATCATATCATTTTAATTTTATGTTTGGAAAGCCTCTCTATGTCAGTACTATAGATTGAACAAGTTCTTTTTAAATACCATAAAATTACTTCTCATTTATAGATACACTATAATTTATTTAATCTTCCTGTTGCTAGATATTATAGTTATTTCCTTTTGTTCAAGCTGCTTTGCACTTACACTGAGATATTTATTTTTAATTTTTTTTTTTTTTTGAGACAAGGTGTCTCTTTGTAGTTCAGGCTGGCCCTGAGCTCACTATGTAGCCCAGGCAAGACTTGAACTCAGCAATCCTCCTGCCTCTGCCTCCCGAGTGCTGGGATGACAGGTGTGAGCCATCACGCCCGGCACTGTGGTGTGTGGTATTGATTGCTGGTGGGTGTGAGTCACCACGCCCAGCATTGTATGTGGTTACCAGGATCAGACTCAGGACCTTGTGTTTGCAAGGCAGGCGCCAGAACCGCTGAGCTAAATCTCCGGCCCTTTATTTTTAATCTTTGTGTCCTTTGGATGCAGTTTATATTTCTCATATACATTTTTGAAATGAGAAAATCTATATAGTATAGAGTCAGCCAATAACATACACATCAGGAAAAGAAAAACTTGTATAAATCTTAATACTAAATGTATGTAGGTATTATGTGATTAATACAAGTTATTTATAAAAGGGAGTAAGCTAGTATTGAAACTATAGATGTTGAATGATCGTTTGTCACACTACATGTTAAACTCTTCTTGGTTTTGAAAGTTGGTGAGTTGAGTCTCTTGGGTTTTCTAGGTAGATTGTCATAACATCTGACAGTTTTATTTCCATTCTTCTTCTTATATCTTTCCCCTCTCTTTATTATATTGCCTACAACTTTTTTTTACAGTCTGGAAAAGTAGTTTGGATAAGTAGGAACCTTCTCTTGTTCTTGACTCCTTTTTTTGCCTGTTTTTGTGAGAATAATATTAATATGATATATTTTCATTTCTGAGATACATCCTGTGTGTGGATATAAGTTGTTCTTTTTTTTTTTTTTTTTTTGAGACAGGGTCTCACTTTGTAGTTCAGGCTGGCCCTCAGCTCACTATGTAGCCCAGGCAAGCCTCGAACTCGTCAATCCTCCTGTCTCTGCCTCCCAAGTGTTGGGATTACAGGCATGCGCCACCACGCCCAGCAATATAAGTTGTTCTTATTTCATAGAAGCCATCTCTTTTATATTTTTCATTCAGTTTGGTCACATTTTCCTTTAGACTTTAAGGAACTGTTAATTTAAATATGTACCATATTTTTTCATTAGACTTTCTATCCCAGAGAGAGAGAGAGAGAGAGAGAGAAAGACAGAGACAGAAAGAGAATCAGACAGAGAGAGGAGAGAGAGAGAAACATTAAAGTATACTACTTTTGGGGAGATCGAACTCGGGACCTAGTGCTTATCAAGTAGGTGCTGTGATACTGAGCTAAATCCCCAGTAGAAAGTAAACTATTAATAAATCTACAACTTTGAAATATGAAAATGGTCTTAAATGTAGGGTTCAATATTTTGGATTAGCCTAAGAATTTCATAACAGCAATAGTAGTTGAAAATAATGAGACATATATCTCCATAAGGTTTTATAAAATTTATTTATTAATTGTGGTAAAGTTTACATAGTATAAAATTTACTCTTCTAATCACTAAGAATAATTCTTAGTGGTGTTTAGTATTTTCATGGTGTACAATCAGCAGTACTATCTCATTCTAGAATACTTTTGTCAGCCTGAAAAGAAATCTCACACTCATTCTGCCTTTATTTCTTTTTCTTTTTAACTTAATTGCTTGGGCAAAAACTTGAGTGTTGAATATAAATTGTGAGCGAAGACATTCTTGTCGTTTCCAATCTTGGGAAAGTTTTCATTTACTGTTAAATCAGATGTTAACTGTGGTTTTAAAGAATATCCTTCATTGAGCTGAATTTCTACTTTGTTGAATGCTTTTATTATAAAGAGTATGGTCAGATACCATTTATCAACAGTTGCATTTCTCTTCATTCTGTTAATATGATATATATGTATATAAAACACTGGTATTTATAAATGTATGTTGAATCACCCTTGCATTTATGAGATCAGTTTCACTTATTCATAGGATATAATCCTTTGAATATGCTGCTGTGTATTCTGATTGCTAATATTAAAGATTTATCATTTATTTACTTATGAGACAGATCTCATTATGCTGGTCTGGTTGGTCTTGAACTTGAGTGCTGAAGTCATCTGTCTTAGTCACTTGACTGGAGCCTGAAACAAATGACCTAACACCTGCAAATTAAAGGAAGAGAGGTTTGCTTTGGCTCACAGTTCCACTCCATGCTCAGCAGGGTCAGACAGAGGTAACATGGTAGGAGGACATGGTGGAGAAAGCTGTTTACAGCGTGGCAGCCAAGAAGTAGGGAAAGGAGGAAGCTTTTTCTTCTTTTAAGTGGAAGGCCACACTCTCTTCCATGTGGTCACACTGCCTGCTCTACAGTGAAACCCACATGGGTAACTTTTATAAAACATGCAGTACTCTCTAGATGATTGCTGCAGACCATAATAATATCAAGATCAACAGGAGAGATTTTCTCAATTAGTTAACTCTAGTCCTTTCTTCTCAACTGCAGCCTTATGACCTTTTCCATGGCAAGGCAGCTTTGCATCATCAGGGGATTAATCCACATAGCATCCCCACGGTCCAATTATCTGCCAAACACATGAGGCTTTTGGGGACCATTTTAGATCCACACTATAGTGCCATCCTCCTGGCTCAGCTTCCCCAGTAGCTGGGACTATGGGTGTGGACTGCGGAAGCTATCTTGCATCTGTATTCAGAAGTAATATTAGTCTGCCATTCTCCTTTCATGTGATGTCTGCCTGGCTTCTTCACTGGGTTAAAACTAATTTAATCAAATGAGTTAGGTGTTTTCTCCTACTTTTCTTTATAAAACTGAGAAAGATTGGTGCTAATTATTCTTCAAATATTTGTTAGAATTTTCCAGTGAAGCCATCTGGTCACAGGCTCTTGTTTGCTGAAGACTTTTTGTTTGCTTATTTAATATCTTTACTTACTGTAGTTACTTGTATTTTGTTTTATCTTGAGTCAATTTTGGTAGTTTGAGTGTCTCCAGGAGTTTTTCAGTTCTATTAGTTTACCTAATTAGTTTGAGTATCATTAGTCATAATATTCTCTCATAGTTTGAGATTATAAAAATCTCGGCATTAAAATACTTTCATTTCTGATTTAATAATACTCACCTTCTCTGATATTTTTGGAGAGCCTAATAAGAGTATTGTTAGTTTTATTAATTGCTTCAACCAGTTAATATTTTTGCATCTTTTTTGTAGACTATAGATAACTGAACAGTAACTGTTTTAACATATAAAAGAATACAGTTCTCTAGTATTAAGTACATTCATGTTGTACAATCATTACCATCTGTCCCCAACCTTTTTCATTATATTAAACTGAAGATTTTTATGCCTTAAGTACTGACCCCTCTTTTCACCCCAGACTGCTGACAATAATTTTTCCCTAGCTCATCGATTTGTGTGTCTAGAGTTACATACATTTCTGGCAAGAAGTTTGGCATTCTGATTTTTAAGTTGAAGATAAATATTGGCTGATCTTTGGACTGTTTGACTGGCTGGACACAGTAGCCAAGAGATTTAGATGAAAATGAACCTTAATATGTATTAACAGAATCAAGTACAAAAACCATATGATCATCTCAATAGATACATATAAAGTGTTTGACATAATCCAACACCCATTGATAATCAAAACCCTACAGAAAATCGGAATAGATGAACTTTATCTCAACCTAATAAAAGCTATTTATGAGAAACCAACAGCCAGCATCATCCTAAATGGTCAAAAACTAGAACCTTTCATGCTAAAATCAGGAACAAGACAAGGATGTTCACTATCACCACTCCTGTTTAATACATTAGCCACAGCAGTTAGACAAGAGAAATAAATAAAAGGAATAAAGATAGGAAAGGAAGAAATTAAACTGTCATTATTTGCTGATAACAGGATACTCTATCTAGAAGATCCCCAAAACTCCACCAAACAACTGCTACAGTTGATTGCCAAATTTAGTAGTGTATCTGGATACAAGGTTAATGATCAAAAATCAGTAGCATTTTTACACACAAATAACAGACTTGTTGAGAGAGAAACTGGGGAGTCAGTTCCTTTCATAATAGCACCTCAAAAAATGAAATATCTAGGAATCAATCTAACAAAAGAGGTGAAAGACCTCTACTCTGAAAACTGCAACACTCTGACAAATGAGATTTGAGCGGATATCAGAAAATGGAGGGGGCCGGAGATTTAGCTCAGTGGTTCCAGCACCTGCCTCGCAAGTGCAAGGCCCTGAGTTCAATCCCCATAATCACATACAATGCTGGGGGTGGTGACTCACGCCCACCAGCCATCAACAGCACATACCACACCACAGTGCCGGGCATGGTGGCTCATGCCTGTAATCCCAGCACTTGGGAGGCAGAGGCAGGAGAATTGCTGAATTCGAGGCTTGTCTGGGCTACAAAGTGAGACCCTGTCTCAAAAAAAAAAAAAAGAAAGAAAATGGAAAGATACCCTTTGTTCATGAGTACAGAGAACCAACATCATCAAAATGGCTATAATCCCACAACTACAATATATATTCAGTGTAATCCTGATTGAAATCTCTACAGCATATTTCACAGATCTTGAGAAAATACTCCAAAAATTAATCTGGAACTACAAGAGAACTAGAATAGCAGAAGATATTCTAGGAAACAAGGACATGGCAGGGGGTATC
The DNA here is from genome assembly GCA_004025085.1 of Thryonomys swinderianus. NCBI lineage: Eukaryota > Metazoa > Chordata > Mammalia > Rodentia > Thryonomyidae > Thryonomys > Thryonomys swinderianus. The sequence goes on from PVIC010006516.1 coordinate 13,147, forward strand.
ACCATCCCCAATTTAAAACTATACTACAAAGCTACTATGATAAAAATGGTGTGGTACTGGCAAAGAAACAGACCTGAGGATCAGTGGAAGAGATTAGAAGATCCAGAAACAACTCCAGATACACTAAGCCAGCTCATCTTTGACAAAGAAGCCAAACATCCTCAGTGGAGGAACGATCCTCTTTAATAAATGGTGCTGGAAAAACTGGGCTTTAACCAGCCAAAGACTGAAACTAAATGTATCTCTTTCACCATGTACTAAACTAAAATTTTAACAGAGATCTAAATATTAAAACAGAGATCTAAATATTTAAACAGAAACTCTAAAACTGCTGCAAAACAGGTTAGGTAGAACTATTGGGGACATTGGCTTAGGGAAAGACTTTATGAACAAAATCTGTATAGCATGAGAACTAGCAGAAGAAATCAACAGATGAGATTTCTTTATTAAAAACCTTCTGCACAGCAAAATAAACCACTGGAGAGTGAAAAGACAACCAACAATATGGGAAAAAAAATCTTTACCAGCTGCTCCTCAGACAAGGGCTGTTATCTAGACTATATAAAGAGCTTTAAAAAAATCAGCTCTCCCCCCAAATTTAAAGACCCAATTCAAAAATGGGCATCTGAAATGAACACTTTTCAGATGACGATGTAAAAGCTGCTCAGTGTCACTGATCATTCAAGAGATGTAGATGAAAACAACACTAAGATTCTATCTCATTCCACAAAGAATACCTGCTATTTTGAAATTAGCCAACAACAAATGCTGGTGAGGCTGTGGAGAAAAAGGAGCCCTTCTCCACTGTTGGTGGGAATGTAGACTGGTACAACCACTATGGAGATCATTGTGGAGATTCCTCAAAAAACTAGGATTAGAGGTCCCATTTAACCCTGCTATTCCCCTGCTGGTGATATATATAAAAGAATTGCAAGGCTCGTATCACAGTGACGTATGTGCACCCATGTTTATAGTAGCTTAGTTTGTGATAGTTAAATCATGGAAACAACCCAGATGCCCATCAACTCTAGACTGGATAAAGAATTGTGGTTTTTTAAAAAAAAATAAAATAAAATGGAGTATTACTCTGCCATAAAAATGATAATTTTGAGTCATTTATACTCAAATGGATGTACCTTAAGGACATACTCATCAGTGAAATAAATAGGTCACAGATGTGTAAATATCTTTTCCCTGGTATGAGAAACTGAAAATGTAAATGAGTTCTAGAATGAATGATAGGTATTGTGAAATGGTAAATATTCAAAGGGAAATGGGGTTTAGGGGTAAGTAATGAGGGGAAAATTTTGATGTTATAAAAAGGAAACAAAACTTGTGCATATCTGGGCAGGGTGTTGTAGGGTGGGTAAAGGAAGGGAAAAAATGAGAAGTCATGTCATATATTGGTACAAATTCCCAATGTTGAGCATAATCATGATGTGTATATATAATGTACCAATAAAGATTCAAATTTTTAAAAAAGAAAACCTTAAAATATTGTCTTAGATATTTAAAAAAGCAGCTGACAGCACAGCTTTATAGACTTTAGGTAAATAATTCTCATTACTAAGTTGCTTCTATTTCTTGTAGCAGAAGAATTACTGAGACTTCTCAGAAACAAGCATGAGTCATTCCAGGGTGTAAGCTCTACACCAGGGAATAGTAAATACATGAAAAAATGGAGCTACATGAGTTAAATATCTTTCCCCCAAAACCTGGCATTAGTTCAGAGATAGCAGACTCAGGATTCAGTAGGCCTTAGCTTAGACTAAATCTTATTTAATTCAGAAGAATCAGAATCTTAGGTTTAGTGAATCTTTAAAAAACCTATTCTACTGCAACACTGAAGTGATAAACATTTTTATTCAAATATGTAAATCTCCAGATTGTCACATTTTTGACTAGCATAAAGTATACTTCTTTTTTTTGTTTTTTTTTGTTGTTGTTTTTTTTTTTTTTGAGACAGTGTCTCACTTTGTAGTTCAGGCTGGCCCTGAGCTCACTATGTAGCCCAGGCAAGCCTGGCACTCAGCAATCCTCCTGCCTCTGCCTCCCGAGTGCTGGGATTATAGTGCTAGGATTATAGGAGCCACCACGCCCAGCATTGTATGTAGTTACCGGGTAAAGGAAGGGAAAAAATGAGAAGTCATGTCATATATTGGTACAAATTCCCAATGTTGAGCATAATCATGATGTGTATATATAATGTACCAATAAAGATTCAAATTTTAAAAAAAGAAAATTAACCTTAAAATATTGTCTTAGATACTCAGGGCCTTGCACTCAGGGCCTTGCACTTGGGAGGCAGGCGCTGGAACCACTGAGCTAAATCTCCAGCCCTGAGTATACTTATTTTTTAATATCCTGAAGGTAAGGAAAGTTCAAAGGCAAGTTTTAGAGAGAGAAATTAGTCAGAGTGGAATCATTACATAATTGTTTAGTCCACCCTAGTCAACTATATGTCCCCAAAAAAGTATGAATTATGATACAGAGAAGGAGCACATTGTAAGCTTACAGAAATGTACTCCACCTAAGTTCTTGTGAGAGACTAGTGACCAACTTACTTTTAGATGGCTTGGAGTAATTTTTATTTTGATGTGTTCCAGAACTTTATTTCCAAATAAATCCCTGGGGATTATATTGAATATAAAAATCAACTAACAATAAGGCTAGAGAATTCCAAGTGCAAGACCAGCCTGTGCTACAGAGCGATACTCTGTCCCAAGGAGGGAAAAAAGTCAACTAATAAAACCCCCAACTGGCCTCTAAAAATTAAACCAGAGAACAACTTGGGCCCTTTCAGATGAATCAGATGAAATCTCCTAATTTTGTTCCAGAATACTTTTTCTCCCTGTGCAACCCTCCTTTCTCCCACCGAGGTTATACAAGGCTTTCTTCATCACTGGCTGTTTCTGCTTCATGTTCCACTCTCATGCTCAGAAACAATAATAAATGAATTTGTGACATTTCTCTGGTAACACTTCCAATTTCAACAGCCATCTTTTAATGCTCCGTAGTGAATGATGTGAGATTTGCATTAAAAACCTGTTTCCCACTGATAAAACGGGTAACATGGTTAGAACCTCATGATCTACAGTCACTTGGAAACCACCAGCCTCTTGATTTCCTATACATATTAATAGAGACTTACTGGTCTTGGGCCAAAGACTCTCTTGCTAGCTGGTCTCTGGGGTCCTTCTGATGAGAAAGACTTAACCTTCCTGGTACCTGCGGCTCTTTGGGGATTTGGATCTGGAAGTTCTGGTGGCAGCAGCCAAGGCCAAGAGTACTTTTTCAGTGACCTGCAGCAATCTTTAGCAGAGAGGATGCTGGCTTTGCCACCTGCCTACAAGAGGTTTTGTTTATATTACCTAACCCCTCTGCCCTGGAATCCTCATTTATAGAAAGCAGATACCATTCTTTCTTTGGAGGGTCCTATGAGAATTACAAGTAGAATATGTGAAACTCTTAGAATAGTGCCCCATTGCAGTAGGTGGTTTAAAAGTTCTCAGTACTGTTTACTTTATGACATCATAGTCCATGTTTTGGGAACTGCACAAATGTCTATCAAATATTACCAGTTGCTAAACTTTGCAGGAACACACTGACACAAGAAACAAAATGTATCTGACTCACTGTGAAAAGGGAATCTAGGCAAAAGGGGAAAAGTGGTACAATGTATATATTTCTTCTCACCTTATTTTTCATTCCATGTAGAACACAACCAGCTATCAAGATGCAAGCTGATGGGATCAGAGGTTGAAATGCGCCATGCATTTCTTAATTTTCTAGTTGTCTGTTTCTCTAGAGGATCTAATTTTAACTTGCAGGTCTCTGGGGGATTATCTTGGACACCATCCCTCCTTTGGCTGCCTTGCGTCTTATTTCCTTATTTTTGTTTTGGCTTCAGACCTAATTCTGATCCTTGAATCCTAATTTTGTGCTCTGTTTCGTGGCTCTTGTCATCTTAGCTCAGCAGGAAATGCCATGCCTTACTACAAACAGGTGGCTTCCCAAACACTGCTCAAAAAACAAGAACCCCAATGTCGTTGCCACATTCTCTCATGTTTCTACCTCTTTAGGGCTCATAATTCACACAATGTCCACATCCCAGAGTCCATCTTCTGACCAGTTTCCATTCATTTAATTCTCATATTATCTAATTCTCTTATTGCTTATTGTGATAATTGTCCTCCAGGTCTGGATTGATTTTTTTTTTGAGACAGGGTCTTGCTTTATAGTTCAGGCTGGCTCTGAGCTCACTATGGAGCCCAGGCAAGCCTCAAACTCAGCATTCCTCCTGTCTCTGCCTCCCAAGTGCTGGGATTACAGGCGTGAGCCACCACACCCGGTACTGTGATATGCGGTGTTGATTGTTGGTGGGCATGAATCTCCATGCCCAACATTGTATGTGGTTTCTGGGGATCGAACTCAGGACCTTGCCTTGCGAGGCAGGCGCCGGAACCACTGAGCTAACCCTCCAGCCCTGGATGGATAATTTTTTGCAAGGACCACAGAGAGTGAGATTTGGACACATCTTAGAATGTACAGGATTAGAAATGGAAATTTATTTAATGCATAAGCTGAATTACTGAATAAAAGTGAAGGGTGGGCAGGAGGAAGGAAATTATTTTATTGTGTTTAAGCATTTGTATCTTATCACTTTGAATCATCCTTAGGCGTGTACAAAGAGCTAAGGAAAGGCATATAAAATGCACCATTTTTTAATTTTCAAAAAGCAGTAAAAATATTTATACAGGACATTAGGAAATTATAATGCCACCATTAGGACCCAGTTCCTGCAGGTCACCAGTGGAGAAACGTGTATCACCAGAAGTTGCTCCACAGACAGGCAAGCAAAATGAGAGTATTCCCTTGGTTACTATAATTGTCACAACAACAAAAATAAAACAATAAATGTTACAACGTTATTGTCACAACATAAAAACAAAATAATTAGAGGAGGCTTCCTGTAGCTGGATTACCCTGCATAAATAAGCAACACAGTCAAAATGTAAACGTACAGTTTTCCGATGCCAGGATAGCAAATACAAAACTAGTTACAACAGAAGAATTTCTAAGTTAGCCCACTATAGTGATTCTTACGCTTTGCTTCTTTGCTGTATGATCCCTGTGTATTTTTTCCCACTCATCGTCTTCTGTGTCCTGGTCAAATGTCTCAGGGTATGCTGGTAATTTGTCTTTGGGACATTCTTCATAGTAGCTCCGGACATACTTTCCCACAGACCACCCTTTGTACTCCTCAGGCACTTTGCATTCCAGGCCGTTGTAATGGACATTGTAGTGATGCTTTAACCAGTAGTAGAGGTAGTGAATGTTGTAGTCACATCTCCAGGGATTATCTCGGAGCCACAAGAGTTTCAGAAAATACAAGTCTTCTAATACACCATAGTCAAAATTTTGCAGACTGTTGTTTGATAAATCAAGCTCTTCTAAATGCGTAAGCCCTAAAAAGGCAGCTAGAAATAGAAAATATTTATTAAACCAATGAGTAACTGAGTCATTGCAGTTGTTCAAAGTAGAAAACTAAGAGACCTAATTCTTCCTGTTGGAAATAATAAAGAGATAGAGATCTTTCTTTTTTTCTTGGAGCATTTACATTAGGGAACTTGTAATTATACATATTTTCTCCACTTTTTGAAATGTCTTTAAATCCTTTTGAAGACTAGATAGGCCACTTATCTTTACAACCAGGACCACCTCTCTGAAGGACCTGGCACCTATCAGTGGAGATGGGGCCCTATCTGTGCACAGCAGGAACTTCCCTTTGATGGGTCTTGTGTCCACTTGCAACAATACCTCCTGTATGAAAGACTAAATTGTGCCTTTTATGGGCAAAGACAATTAGCTAGTCCAGATGGTCATCTCATTAATGGTAAACTGGGGTGGCAAATGTGTGACAAAGTGTATTGTCGAGTGTTTTACTTGAGGACTTGTCACTGTCTTCCTGAAATCCTGTGGCACCTACTTGATTCTAAGAAGGGCGAGGGTCCTTGCTGTGTCTGTATTCTGCTAGTCACTACCTGGAGCATGCATCCTTTCAGGTGTAAAACATTACTGCCTTTGTGGGAAGAAATTCCGTGTTGGCAGATTCACTTTCAATTATATTTCCCTACTGTATGTGTGTCTGAATGCAAAATTTCTGAAATATTTTTATTTAAGCAAAGTTTTTCCATTGATTAGGATCACTAGACTATATCTTACTTGAAATGTCAGTTTTGTTAATTTTAAAGATATACTTTCTGATGTATATATTTTTTAAACATTTACTGGAAAGATGCCACAAAAAAAAAAAACCCCTACACCTTTTTGCTATTTAGGAGGATTATATTTCTGTTCAGTCCAAAAACAAACAATTTCTATCAGTGTTGTGAAAACATCTGGTTGGATTTGGCAAGCTCTGGTAGCTATCATCTTTGAATCCATATGTATTTAATTTTTCTGGAGAATGGGTAATGAAAATAAATATCAGACATGTAACAAAACAACAAAAAAGTCTTTTCCTGTGCTCCTAAGAGCAAAGAAATTGGTGCCTCTATTATTCTTACTTCAGTTGGTAGGTACCGACTGGACACTTCAAAATTTACAGGTCAACCCAGATTTCAAGTATTTTATTTCTATTTCAAACATTTACTCGTGGCTGTTTTAAAATATCCTTGTTAGAACATAGCATCCTTATTATGAATTTGGAAAATATGCTTGCATAGCAGTACCATTAACTATTTTCATATTATCTGTACTCTGACAAAACCCATAATTCACCCTAAAAAGAAACTTTCTATTTTGGTGCAAAGCAATGGCTTGGGGTGGGGGAAGGGAAACAGTCCTTGGGATGATAGTTTTGAAAACACTGCATTTCTTTTCCTCTTTGCTAAAATTCTGTGAGTCAGTGATCTCATAAACAACTCTTCATAAGAACCATTCAGCTCTTCAGATTGGAAACATGTGTAAACATTCCTAGATTTTATTTTGAAAGTGCTATAGTTGTTACTTAAGCCGTATGTACTCAGGCACTTGGAAAGCCAGTTTCATGTTTCTTCAAGGAGGTAAAGCCCCTGGAAGGGTGTCTTCTTTCCCTCTTTTGCTTTATTCCTGGCATTTTATGAATTTATTCATGCCTTGTAAATTCTGGCAACTCCTCCTGAATTTGTGTACTTACCGAATAAGTCTGGTAAGTTTACCTCAGTTTACCTGTTTCATCTCAAAGACCCCAAGTAGGGGTAGTATAGACAGTAGGTCTTTTATTTTAAAACTCCTTTGTGTTGTTTTGCCTTAAGTGCTGAGATACTTTGTCATTCCAAAGGACATTTCTTGGGAAGTGTCTTGTAGGTGCTCAGTCCATATTTGTTAATGTAGGAAGTAGAATCGGAGAGAGTGAATTGGAGAGATGGGTAAGAAAAGAGTCATATTGGTGATAACAAGGATCATGTCACATGTTAGCAAGGAAGAGGCACCAGGAGAACAACATTAAAAAGGCCCAAGCTCAGACAAGAGATCTTTGCAATGATGTGAATCCCGTGACTGATGAGGGAACAGTATCCCTGGAAGTAGAACATATCCACTTTGGAGCTACTTTCTAGCTGTCTTTTTTCCTCTAGTTTTCTTTATATACCTGTATTTCTATTGTAATTACAATATTGTTGCATTATTATTCACTGCTTTCATTAAGTACACTGCAGATCTGATCAAAATTGCTGTGCCTCTCAGTCCCTTCCAAACCTTATGTGTTTGTTTACTTAGTTAAGCAAATTCATTTTTGCTAGAGGCTTCACTTAGCAAATGGAGAAAACATTTGAGGGGTAGAAAAGAGAATTAACTTTGATCACGTCTTGCTCTGCTTTGAATACTTTTTTGTTTGTTTTGTTTTGGAGAGAGGGTCTTGCTATGTAGTTCAGTCTGCCCTCGATGATCATGGTGATCCTCCTGCCTCAGCCTCTCAAGTTCTGGGGTTGCAGGTGTGTTGCACCATGCCCAGCTGAACACATTTTATGTTATATTGTGAGCCTGCTATTTAGCAGTCAGTTTTAAACTTATTTTAAACAAGTTAGGGCTTAATAGCAAAGAAAATTCCAAATATAAATTTTGACATAAAAATCATCATGCACTTAATGTATTGTTGACAGTTTGCCATATATTCATGGTTTTTTTTTTTTTTTTTTTTTTTTTTTTTTTTTTTTTTTTTTTTTTTTTTTTTTTTTTTGCTTTTTGAGACAGGGTCTCGCTTTGTAGTTCAGGCTGGCCCTGAGCTCCCTATGGTGCCCATATATTCATGTATTTTTTAAAATTCTGTCCTACAAAACACTTTGAGTCCTTGGACTGACAGAATAAATGTTTCTTAGTACTATCCTGTCAGAGTTCTGTGTATATGGGATGAAGTCAACAATCCATGGGTCAATTCTATTTGAAAAACATTGCATCTGTACTGAATGATTACTGGGCTGAACCGACCTTTTTCTCATCATTATTCTCTAAACAGTTCAGTGCAGCAATTGTCCACAAAGAATTTGCATTATATTAAATATTATAAGTAATTTTGATTTGAAGTCTAGGGGAGGTTTGCATAGATTATATGCCAATGCCATGCCATTTTATATAAGGGACTCAAGCACTTATAGATTTTGGTGTGGGTCCTAGAGCCACTCCCTCAGGAATAGCAATGGATAACTGTAAATAGCGTCACACACCTTCATAAAGCAACATTTTGGTCTGCTGGCGTTGTGTATGCCTGTGATCCCAACACTTGAGAGGCTGAGGCAGGAGGCTTGCCAGCCTGGGATACATGGTGAGCTCAAGGCTAGTCTGAACTACAAGTGAGATCCCTTTCAAAAAAATAAGAGCAATATTTTGGCAAACATTTCTCTAAGTGTCAAACAAGTCTGACTTAAGTGCTATACTTCATTAAAGTTTATGACTTTAAATTGTTTAGCTTAGTTTCATTACTTTCTTTTTTAAATTAAACCATGTTTACTGTGAATGTGACCATAAGAGAAAAGCCACCGGACACCCGTTGTCCATGGCGGCTGCTCCACACTGCTCACCGGGATCTATGAATTCAATGCCGTTGCTGCTGAGGTTCAACTTCTTTAGCTCATGGACATCTTCAAATTCCTTGGGCCGAAGCTGGCTGATTTTATTGTACGACAAGTCAAGCTTGACGATATCGGGAGGGATATTGGTTGGAACTTTCTTCAACTCTAGAGAAACGAATGGGGTTTAGATTAGCATCCTTTTCTTGCCGCCATTTCCTCTTTGTGGTTCAACGTGTGAGGTTAAGAATCAGCTCAGAGAAGGGCTAGAGGAGACTTCAAGCCAAATACTGTGGACAAACCTTGGTGTGTGCCGAGTTCCACCCGAGCCCCAGACAGAGTGCCTCTCACCTAGTGCGCAGGACATCCCTCCATGTGGAACTGTTCAGAGAAACTCCCCAGACTCAGCAGCAGGGAGCCCTGGGGCAGAGCAGCAGGTGCTGCCGCTCAGGCGGCTAAGCCATAATGGGGAAGCTTTGGGACTCGGGCCTGGTGCCAGGACATTCACATAGAGAAGCTTTTGAAAACCTATGAATCAAACAGCTGCAAGTGTGTCCCCTCCCATACTCTCCTCACCCCTGAGCACTTAGTCACGGCCTTTTTTAGTGTAATGTTTGTCCTCTCTCCTAATCTTTAGCAAAATATTCTGAAGTGATCTTATTCAACTTTAATTAGGGCAAGAAAGGCCTGTGGAGAGAAACAAACCTGTTCCCAAGAAGGAAAGTCAGAAACAAAAATAAAATGTCTAATTAACTGACATTTGAGAAATAGTATGACCCATTTGGTTCCTGAAGAAATAGAAAGTCCTAGAACTGGAAAGTATAAAACGTATTTTTGAAAAGTGGTATCCATTTATGCATAATGCCACTTTTGAAACAGAATAAATTGAATTGTGGATAATTCCTACCAAACATTAATTTTCTTTTTTTTTTTTGAGATACGGTCTGACTTTGTAGTTCAGGCTGGTCTTGAACTCACTATGTAGCTCAGGTTGTCCTCGAACTCATGACAGTCCTCCTACCTCTGCCTCCCAAGTGCTGGGATTGGTATGAACCCACCATGCCCACAAAATATTAAATTTTTAAAACCTGAAACTTATGATATCCTAGTCTGTGATTTAGTATTGGCTCATCTTATTTTTTTTCTGTTTACTTACTGGCTCAGAACCCATGGTCTTTAATGTGTTGCTTTTGGGAGTTTCTTCTTTAGTTTATGCTGTTGAATTTGCTTTCCTTTCTTGATGGGATCTTAATAAATATCATCCCTGTTCCAGATTTTCTACTAAACTCCTAAGAGGCAAAGCCTCTAGGAGCTAAGACCCACTGTTATCCTCATTTTACAGAAGAGGAAACTAAGGCACAGAGAGGTCAGGTAACTTGCCCACGGTTACCTGGTAGTGACTTAAACAGACATGCTCTCCCCAGAACTTAAGTTTCTAATGCTCTGCCACCATCCCTGTTACCCTTCCGCTGCATTTGCACTTCCCATCGCCCAGAGTCTCAGCCTAGACATAATCGGTAAGTAGGGGTAGAAGAGAAAAGAGGGTAGAGTCAGTGGACAGCAGCAACCATGGGCCTTTCTGGTCCTGGATTTAAAATGACATCTATTGCCACAGGAGTAACAACAGTTAACAATAGTACTTAATAATACTACTTCCAGCTTTCTGTTCCTCAGTGATAGTTATCACCACAAGAATCTATATTTTCTTGATTTTTTTCTAGTTTTGTTTATCTTCTTCCATGAAGCTTCATTCTTAGAATAGTATCCAAATTATCAGTCAATAAATCAGTAGTATGCAGTAGAGAGCTTCTAAAATGGCGGCCGGTGACCCTGCTGCTGATGGTCACACCCTTGTGAATGTGACTTCATGTGTGAGCTGAGCCTAGTGACTTGCTCCTAACCACAGAATGCAGTCAGTGTGACAGATACCAGTTTAGTGATATCAGGTTGCAAGAGATTGTGATCTTCATCTTGCTGGCAGATCTTTCTTTTTCTGATTTTGGTGAAGCAAGCTGCATTGTCAACTTGAGAAAGATCCACGTGATGGGGAGGTAAAAGGGGCCAACACCTTGCGAGAAACAGGTCTTGAGCCCAGCAGCCCTTGAGCACATGCATCCTTCCATACCCACATGGGCTGGGAAGAGGATCCTGCCTCAGCTAGGCCTTCCAGTGTGAGGTTCCAGGCATCGTCAACACCTTGCCTAAGCCATGGGAGGGATCACGAAGCAGAGGACCTAGTTTAGCCTCCTGTGCTTTCCTGACAAACAGAAAATGAGTGGAGAAGTGTGTGTTGCCTTAACTACCCAGTTTTGGGTTATTTATTATATAGCAATAGATAACTAATAAACGATAATTAATAAAAGCTCATTAAATGTTGAGTATAATGACTCAGGAATATGGAGTGTTCTTTTTGTGGACAGGGTCTCGCTTTGTAGTTCAGGCTGGCCCTCAGCTCACTATGTAGCCCAGGCAAGCCTGGAACTTAGCAGTCCTCCTGTCTCTGCCTCCCGAGTGCTGGGATTACAGGCGTGAGCCACCACGTCTGGCACTGTGGTATGTGGTACTGATTGCTGGTGGGCATGAGTCACCATGCCAAGCATTGTATGTGGTTATCGGGATCGAACTCAGAGCCTTGTGCTTGCAAGGCAGGCACTGGAACCACTGAGCTAAATCTCCAGCCCTTGAGTGTTCTTATAATAAAAGTGCTTTGAAAATTGGTGGTGAAGTTATTTTTCTTCTGGTAAGACGTTATTCTATCTGGCCTAGAATTGTGTCTGCCAACACACTGAAAAAAGACAAATTTTAAGAATTCAATTTATTATAATATTGCAATGGTGGGTGATCCTCCTTTTAGGAATCACCACCTTCCAGAAGTTCTGTGTCATCTCAGGGACTCCACCTGAACAAGGTGGAGATCCCAGCGATATTTGAGAACCACTGATAACTGAAGACTTAGGACAGACAGAAGAAATAATATGTTGACATTTGCAACTTGAAATAAGTATTGAGAAAGTCTGTCGCACCTTATAGAAGGCTTGAGTTCTATTTCTAAATACTCCTGTTACTTCCTGTCTCACCTCCTCCACTGCTGTACATTGTCCGAAGGCCCCATCACTTCCTGTCCAGCTGACTTCGATGGTCAGCTCAGCTCATGGGTCCTGAGGACGCATAACAAGGCCTCATCACTTTTCCATGTGGCAGAATCCTCCAGTGGTTCCCATCTCACCATGGTTAAAACCCAGTGTCCTCACTGAGGCCACAGAAAGACATGGCTATTTTTCTCCACTTACTGGGCTCCGGAAGCAGCTGATTTATCAGAATGTGCTTGCTGAACCCACATCTACTGGGCTCGACACGAGGACAGATGACTAAGCAACCACCGTAGGACAAACTAAAGTGGGTTCACCACAAATAAATGTATAGGAAAAGTTAATTGTAAGAGCACCCTGGAGCCGAGCTTAAGTAATATCAGAGATTCAGGATGCGGGAGAAAGATTATGAACTCTAGAACCACCTGTGGGGGTGTCAGACCACAACCCATATCACAAAAAGTGAACCAAAGCCTTTATGGCTCAGAAAAGCATGGGAAGACCTTTTCTTTGTTGTGTTAAGTAAAAATAAGCCTTTAGTTCTTTACCTTAGAACTTCAATGAGAATGGCAAATAGTGATGCAAAGAATGTTTGCCTTTGATGAAGAATATCTAAATATTTCCTTAGGCCAGAAATCACATGTCAATGTTCCATTTCTAGACCAGGCACCACATGGAAACCACATTTCATACTTACTGCTACCCAAAGTTCTTTTCTATTCTCTGGTACCGAGGATTGAACTCAGGACCTTGTTTTTGCGAGGCCAAAATTCCTGATAAATGTCTCAACAAATAACGTATTTGTTTAATTATCCCCCCTTATCAATCTTGCCTTCCCCCAACCAGACTTTACTGACTTAGAGGAGGAAACAGGAAAATTGCCCCATGTAATGTCCCCATTTAGTGGCTTGCCATGGTTGCCAGCAGCCTCAGAACTAATTTGAAGGGTTGGTAGTAGTGGTGAAGCATAAGAGACCCTGCGTGTTGCAAATAAAAAATTCTTAAACTGTTAATTAAGCCAGGGGCAAAATTGTGCCCTTACCTCCAGAGGGTGCTGGCATAATTCTTCTATATAATTCTCCACAGCCTGCCCTTAGAAGTAAAAATTGTAAATTATTCTGATAAATGTGAAGCTAAAAACAGTCAAAACTTTTACTTTCATGTGTTCTTGGCAAATCTATTTACCTCAATATGGCATAAATATGCCTCTCAACTATTTCCACATCTCATCCCTTTGAAAGATTAAGTTCTGTTGGCAGAGAGCCTGGCTTTCAGTGAATCAAGCTATTATTTTTTTCTTGGTGTCAGATGTTTAAGGCAAAAATAGTAATCTCTGAGGTCTGCGTGGTTGGACTGGCACACATTAAGAACCCTGTGGACACCGTCTGACTCACAGCGAGTCAGTTGAGAAAGGCTTAGTTCCTGAGAGAGGAATCTGGATCCCAGATTCTCTGTATGTGACTTGAGTGCGCAGGATATTCCTGGACAGGGCCCAAGGGGAGGAATCAGACTGGAGGGCAGTCCACAGGGGGCGCTGGTAATGTCTTCTTTCCTAACAGATATACCCGAACCTTAAAGGAAGAGATGGTATTGTCTGGTGGCCAGTGACTGGAAAACTAAATTACTGACTGCCTGTGTGACCTTCGTAGTGGGGGTGGGGGGGGGGCCTGAACATTTCTAGACCTTGCTCTGGTCATTTATAAGATGCAGATAATAACAGTCCTTCTTTTAGGGTTGTGAGGAATAAACAGTAATGCGTGTAAACTGCTGTGTCTCATGGCATGGAGCATTTGGAGTGCTGGCTCTTATTCGTTAATATCACCACTAGTTGCTCTTGTGTTGACAAGCTATAGGCTGCTGTAGGTTCTGTGTTGTGTCTCACATGTGGGCACAAATAATACTATGCTCTGGAAGGGAGCGAAAGGTGGACATTACTGAGCATTTGTTCTTAGTATCTGGCATTTATTACCCACTTATAGACTGGAATAAGGAAAATGAGAGTGGGCTGAATTCAGACTTTCATACTTGAACTCCAGCTGTGATTTTTAACTTCCCTGTATTTTTATTTTTTAATGGTTGATTAAGTTGCTGCTTCAAAAGATCAAAGGCAGCTCAATCATTATCACAAATTTAAGAGACATGGCACTGGACCAGGAAAGACCAAAGGGCATTTCGTAGGCAATACTGCTGCTGTTAAGTTTACAAGAAACAGCAGTATATCTAAACATGGAAAATAAATTATCAAGAGAATCTGTAGACTTCTATAAGTCACAACAAAAGCCAGTTACATTGATCAAAAGAGAAAAGCTACTCTTCCTTTTATAATCTGTAGCATCAGTTGTGCCTGGGGAAAGTGTGGGGGAGAAGAGGATTAGCAGTTATATGGGGCTAGGAGGAAAAACTTCTAGTGTTCCCTTGCACAGTAGGGTGACCGTGGTTGGCCAGTAGAGAAGACTTTTTCATTGCTCCTAAGGCAAAAAAAAAAAAGATAAATGTCTGAGGTGACAGATACGCCAGTTACCCTGATCTGATTGCCGTATGTTGTATGATATATTAAAACAGCACACTATACCCCATACTATGGGTGAACTAATAATGTATGTATGTATGTACTTAAAAAGTGAAAGCGCAGGCTCTCAATTATAGTTACTAACATTTTGGGGAATTCAAGTTGTCCTTTAATGTCTGACCTAGTAAGATACACACTGAAAAGTTTGTACCTCATATTTATATTCCATAAGTAAATAATATCTATATATGTATCCATGTATTTAGTAGGAAAGGATGAATTCCCAGGGCACTTCTGGAAAGTTGTACTCAGTAATAATTTGAAACAAGCAAGCAATAATCATAACTGGTGTTTAGCAGTTGGAACATTTATGGGCCGGGTACGGTGCACGCCTGCGCTCTCAGCGTTTGCTGGGCTGAGGCAGGCGGATTGCAAGGCCAGCCTGGGTTAACAGCGAGCCCAAGCGCTCGCCCCCGTCCTTGAGGTCATCTCCCTGCCGCGCACACCGCGCCTTACTTTTGTAGGTGTAAGTCAGGCTGAGGGGTCATGTGCACTTGTGTTCAGTACCATGGCTTCATCCATCCTTAAACTGGATTTAAGGTCAAAGGGATCCCTTCCAGCTGCAGTTTATAATGGGCCAATGATCAGCACCTGAGTAGCAGCCCTGCCTGTGGCTACTTCCTGTCCTCCACTGTCCTCTAAGCACCAACGGAAAAGCTTGGCATGGAATCTTTGTCCCTGGGAAAATGTTACTAGTGGAAGAGACAAATCCCAAGGCACGATGGGGTGTAGGGAAGGCATCGGGACTCCCAGTACTTCTACTGGCTCAGGCAAATGAAAGCGGGACACACGCACAAACCTTTCCTCTTGCAGTCCAGCGTCTGTATGGGGAACACGTAGTTGTGGCACAGAGTCGAGTCTGCCTCCGGCCTGGTGACCGCGGGCCTCCCTGACACCTGGGGCCTCGGCGCCTGTGGCTCTGCTGCTGCTTCATTACACAACTCTTCAGATTTCAGCTGCAGCAGTTTTTTATTCTTCAGTGTTTGTGGGGTTTCGCATTTGGCATAGTTCCCCAAATTTCTGTTCCTCGGAAGCCGCAGCATGGAGACGAGCGTCTCTATCTCACAGGCGCAGTGCCACGGGTTGTCATAAAGGCGCAGGTAGCTCAGGAGGGGCATGTAGATGAACACCTCCTCCGTCAAGGCTTTGATCTGGTTGTGCTGCAGTAAGAGGGTGGTGAGTTTATTTAAACCAAAGAACGCCTCGCTCTCGATCTTGGAGATCTCATTCTGCTGCAGATCCAGGCTCTTTAGCTTTTTAAACTTGGAAAACATGTTGCTCTTCAGTACACGGATCTTGTTTCTTGCTAACAGCATATGCAGCGGGTCTTGAGGCCAGGCCGGAAGCACGTAGACTAGTTTTCTCTCCTGACAGTCTAAGTACTTCTCATGGAGATAGGTGTACACGTCGCAGGGGTGGCCTGGTGCGTAGCGCTTGACGGGGTGGGAGCCCCTCCGGCTCCCAGCTGCCCGGCCGTAGAGAGCGCGGCTTTTGGCACTGCCAGGGCCGGCTCTGCGCGGCGGCTCGGTGGCTCTGCAGCAGCACAGCAGTACGACGAGGGTGACCGCGCGCATCCTGACATCCAGCTGGCCCCGGTTCCTGGGTGTGGCAGTTGGAGCCAAGAAAGTTTTCCTTTGAAACCCACGTTCAGTCTTAACTGATGTAGTTCCGGAACAGGAGGACCCAGCTGCGGTATGTGGAGTCCCTAGATTGCAATAGAAAAAAATATTAAAAGCTGAAGATCATTGGGAGCATAGTGTGTGACAGAAACAGCAGAGGCCCTCGGGTTTCAGAAGGCGCTCACAGAGCAGCGCGTGGAGGGCTCCGTGCCCTCTGACTTGCCTGGCGGAGAGGCCTGACGTGGCGTCTCCTTTGAGAGCACTCTCATCGGCCGCCGGGTTAGAGGCCCAGGCTGTTCTTAACCTCGTCTCTGCCGGCGAGATGGGACTGAACGGGTCCCCAGAGCCGAGTTTCCCTCCCTCTCCTGCCTCCGGATCACCGGTCAGCTTGCCCGGGGGCTCTAGGAATGGACCCACCGAGGGCGCGGCCACCGTAGTCTCCATCCGTCAGGCTCGGATGTCACTTCTCAGTGGGCTTTGTCCTCGTCTGGTGACTTCAGGTTGCATCCCTCCCCTGGCCAGGTTGACTTACCATTATCTGTCAGAACAGAAATTCTGCTTCCTTTGTATGCTTTTAGTTCCCTTAATTAGAAAATAAACTTCCTAGAGGGAAGGACTTTTATCTGTCTTTCTCATTATTGTATTTCCTTGATCAATATTTGTTGAATATATATATATATTGTGCTCACGTAAGTATCCTACCTCATAACATTCATCTCATAAACTAACATATTGCTTTGGAATCTATTAATTTCTTAAGTTTTACTGGTGACTCACCAGGATCTACACATTTTAAGAATTATTTCCATTTTTTAAATTCTGAAAATATTCCTTGTTTGTATTTATGATTTAGAACATAGTCCACTCTTGGCAAAGAAAGAAATGCTTGAAATGGATTTATAACTAATAACACGTCTGTTGTTAGTGTGGGGCTGTGTGCTTATGAGTGGCCGATGTGCTTCGTATTCATTACAGTAGGCCGATTGCCAGGACCACCCTGGCCTGCACTTTCCTGCTTTGCGGAGACCCCTCCTCCACACCTAGAGTGTCAGCCTCTGTTCTCCTCGCGTTTCCCCACGCGTTGGTTTGTGCGTCTTCCCCAGTGACCCCCAGGCCCCGACTGGGTCACCTTTTGCCATCTGGCTATTTGGGTACGTGGCTCATCCCCGTAAAAGACTGTGTGCTGCGCAGTGGCCTCTGGTCCCAGGGCTAATCAGTGTTTAGCTTTTACAACCTTTCACTTCTGCACCTGTAGTTCATTATAAGCCGTCTGTAAATTGTCCAATATAACCTAAAAACCTGTAATGAATAGTTTGTTATCAGGCCTGCTGAGGCATTTGGGGGAAGGTGTGCTGGTGTTTGCAACTTACTTTGAAATACATAGAGAATGAGACAGAATGAAGAGTGGATTAAAAGAGATGGGTGGGCTTGATAAAGCAAATACAATAAAATATGAATTATAATCTAGGTAGTAGAGTTCGAGGTATTAATTATGCAATTCTTATACATTTTGTGTATGTTTGGAGTTTCATAATAAAGTGTTGAAACAGAAAAAGCTATACACAAAAGAGTAGGTTTGTTTCTTTACATCTTTCAGAGATCTAGTTCTTATTTCCCATTCTTCCTATAATTATCAAACATGTGAGGTGTGGTTGACAAAGAGTATGTTTAAATTTTTAAACAATTATTACAGTAAAAGGCACATTGCCATTAATCTCCCTAAAAAATACTCCCCTCACTTCAGACACATTCATCATTCTTTTTTTTTTTTTTTTTTTTTTTTTTTTTGCTTTTTGGAGACAGGGTCTTGCTCTGTAGTTCAGGCTGGCCCCGAGCTCACTATGGTGCCCAGGCAAGCCGCCGCGAACTCAGCAGTCCTCCTGTCTCTGCCTCCCGAGTGCTGGGATGACAGGCGTGAGCCACCACGCCCAGCATTATATGTGGTAACCGGGGATCGAACTCAGGTCCATTACGCTTGCAAGGCAGGCGCCGGAACCACTGAGCTAACCCTCCGGCCCACATTCATCATTCTTGCTGCCTCTGAAGCAGTTTGGTAAGTTCTTTCCTGTGTTTTTAACTGCGTTATCATGGGTACCTGGATGTCTGGAATTGAGGGAAAACGTGCACCTTTCCCAGCTGCTTTGACCTGGGAAGGAGCCAGAACGCACACAGTGCCAGATCCGGTGGATGAATGTGCTGGGGAAAGACACACCACACTGCTCTTGTGAGCAGCCTCTCTGTGGGAAGGCACCTGGCACGTTCACCCTAGTTTTGCTCACTCTTCGAGATGACACTCATCAAAGAGGGCTTCCAGACCCACCTCACCAAATGCAAGAATGATGGGATAAGTGTGTTCAGAGTGAAGAAGATTAGTGACAATGTCTTTCATTATAATAGTTTTAAAGTTTAAACATTCATGTACTTTTTGACCACCTCTTGAAGTTGTTTCTGTGAGAAAATAAATCTGTGGACTTAGAACGCATTACTTGCCAAGGTTTCTGTTTATTTTCTAATGAATACATAACACTGAGTATAAGTTGGAAAAAAACCTTAAACTTAAACATTGGTAATATCTTGTTTAGTAATATGTAACTTGTTTGATTTAGGCCTCTGTAAAAACTTGCAAGAGTTGAATGTCTCTGACTGTCCAATACTCACAGTGAGTATAAGCAGCTTTTTAATAAACTGTTTCTTATATAAACGCAGACTTGCTACACTGGAAAGCCAATTTGCACAGTGTGCACCTATGTGCATATTGAAGGTTGAAAGTGAAAAAAAAAACTGAATTAAGCACTGGAAAAAGTTTTAGCCTGATTATACAATGCTGTTATTAATCGTATATGCTTGGTGTTGGAGCTCCTGGTAAGTAGGAACTCTTTACGGATTACACAAGGGTTGTTCCATGTTGGATGAATGTCTATGTATATATCATAATCAACATTATAAGTGTTATGAGATCAGCCTAGAAAGTATGAGGTAAGGACTTATATCCCAGTGTGTATAGTCTTGAGGAATCCCACACCCTCTGATATTAAATTTACCCAAAGCACATAACTTAATAGTTTTTGGCATATTCACAGAGTTGTTAATCATCATCACAGCTAATTTTAGAACATTTTGTCCACTCCTTGAAGAACTTACCCCCTTCACAGTCTTGCCTCATTGTCTCCCACTGTGTAGTCCTATGCAATTCCATTTGCTTTTTGTCAGGATTAATTTGCTCTCTCCCGAGTTTAATCTGTTCAACCAGTCCTTTGTTGTTTATATTTTTGTTTATTGTACTTAAGTTTGTATACATAGCTACTCTTAGAACTAAGAACTCCTTGAAAATATGCTGTTAGTAATTTTTTCCACAAAACTTATCCTCCCAGTTTCACAGCAAAACATTTTTCTAAAGGACAAGACACAAATAAATGTGCAGATAAAAACATTAAAACCCTTAGAATTCATCCACTTCTTACTCTAATAAAGCATTTGATTGGTTGTTTGGTTTAGCATTTAAAGTAGTGGTCTGGTTTCTATCCACTTGTATTACACAGAATGGCTTTAGAATAAGTCAGCTAAGTGCCTTCCCAGTGGCTTATAGTTTAACATAAACAAGCTGCTTCTTTATGTTCAAAATTTCCCCTAACAGTTGGAGGAGTAGACATGGCAAAGACCACATTGGAAGAAACGTGTTCTACTTGGTCTCACTTTCTCCACCAGCAAAAGTGAACATGAGCTCCTTCATGAAGAGTCGGGAGGGTCTGACACTTTGATACTTGTGCCTAGTGTCCTATCACAGAATGGAGCTTACAAGGCATCACGTGCTAAAGAAATATCATTGTGATTAAATGGGATTTTTGTTTCAAAGATAGGGAAATGGAGGGAGGATTGCAGCTTCAAACAAAACACGTAGCTTCTATTTAATTTGACTTGAACAATTACCAGAAAATACAAAGAGACCAAGACTCTCATATACTGTACTATTTTCTGAGCTAGGAAGAGGGATGATAATCGATCATGGAGAAGCTGCCGAGTCTGTTAGAATCGATGAGATTCATCCGTCTCTGTCTTATGCAGGATGAATTAATGAGATACATTTCTGAGGGCTGCCCTGGAATCCTGTGTCTCAACCTCTCTAACACGGGCCTCACCAACAGGACAATGAGACTCCTGCCCAGGTAATGCTTGTGTTCCTCGTCCCACGCTGAAGACAGTTATGCTTTTCTAGGCTCGGGCTTCTACAAAGGCAGCGCTCCCTTTGCCTACCCCCTGCTATGCTGGCATTTTTCGCTCTTGGCCCTGAACTTGGCCAGTTTTCTGCCCTTCTTGTAGCTCTGTAGCTCTAGTTAGAGCTTGTCTGTCTCTCCCTGGTCTCCCTTCCTGGGCATTGGAGTGAGCCTGGTACCTCATCCTAGTCTGGTGTTTGGGACCTCACTGCACCAAAACCCCAACACACCCTCTTCCTTCAAGCACGGCTCTCCTGGACTCCCTGCTGCTGTGCGCTGCAGTTTTGTTGAGACCCTTTACTTGAGGGGAACCAGGCACTTCGGCTTTTGTCTGCTCATGGCCTTCTGATGTCCTCAGGCATGAGTGTTGCCTCTCTGAGCCAGGACTCCTTGGGAGAAGGGACAGAGGAGTGTGACAGTGGACAGAATATTTCAGGATTATAGAAATACTGATCAAGAAAAATACATGATTGTATTGGGAGACATTCAAATATGAATTTTGGAAAACATTTCTGAAACTATTATGCAAGAATGAGCTATTTTTGAGGATATAACTTTTTTGAGCTTCTTTAAAAAATAACAGTGACAGTACTTAGAAAAGCTTAAACTGTGAGAATTCTGGGTGGTTAATTTTCTTTATCTCATAGTTCTAACCATTTCTCACAAATACAAACATCCAAAAAGTGGCCCCATATTTCCTGTTAATCCAATTAACTGAGGTAGTATTTTATTTGCTTATCTATGAAACCTTCTCTTTGAAGTTTCTTCTGAAACTTTAAAACAAAGTATCCCCTCCCTGCTAGATATTTAATACGCATTTACTTATTTTTTATTGTTTGTTTTATTACTCAAATATATAATGAATCTAAAATTCATTTTTGTAGATGAATGAAGAATTAATCTAAACTAGGATCAACAAGCTATGACCTATGTGGCCCAAGGTCTGATTCTGTGTAGTCTACCAACCAAGAGTAGCTTTACATTTTCCAAACTGTTAAATAGCCAATTAGTTATTCATCATCATTTATTAACAAGAATTTTTATCAAATGATAGCTGATCTTAAAAATTCTTATATAGGCCATAAAAACTTAAAATTCATGACTTTTTAATATTTCTTTGCCTGTTACTTTATCTTTGTTCTTGAGGTTATTTATGTTTATCGTGTCACTCTGATGAAAAGCTTCCAATTGGCATGTTTCTCATTGTAGCTTGGAATTGGCCAATTGGGAATATTTTACACCAGGGAAAATGGCAAACAGTACAAATCAAGGCATGATTTATTGTTTTGTTGATTGTTTAGGCCTGAGAAAGTGATGGAAATTGCTGTAAACCAAATGAAAAGCAAAGGATGTCATGACTATAGAAAAACATCATACATAGTACAAAAGAATTGGGGAAATATTCTTTCAAGACTTTAAAGGTATTATCTAATTCAGCAGAGCAGGCACTCACCTCACTGATGGAGAGTGAAGCCTGGGCATATGCTTCTGTTAATCTAACTCATGAATGTAAATGTGTGCAACGTACAAATTAGTGAATATTATGTAATTCATGTGGAGTTACACTCATTCCTCAGTTGCAACTATTGGTTGCTGGTTAGATAAATTGACAGCGTTGTGTGTGAATTGATGTCCATATAAAATTCACAATGAGAACTATTATATATTTTATTATTATTTACAGATTGGATGCTATACAACCATTGTATATATACAATATAAAATTTTATAGTATTCAATTAAAAATTATAGTAAATTTACATACATTTACATGGACTTCCTTTTTGTTCTGGAGAGCTAGTTTTAGGTTATGATTAGTACACTGATAATTAAAGATAAACTAGGAGCCAATTTACATTCTTACACTATTTTATCTTCCTATCAGGAACAGAACATATTTGAAAGTGTTTTTTTCAAAATTTTTAAATATACCAATAAAATTTTGTTTTACTCATGGCAGTGTTTTGAGAAGTTATTTTTAGGTACATATCTTTATTAACTGTCATTGTCAATACTAGTACTCTTTATCATATTTTCTTACAATACTGTCTCATAGTTTCTAAATGGTCATTTTTGAACTTGAGTATGAGAAAGTATTTTATGCTTTATTTGAATGATTTAATTGACTTATTTCTTTGAAAAGAAAATGATTAGGACTGTGAAATTATATATGAGAATTTGGCAAAGCTTTTATGATTTGGTAAGAATTATTTCCATTTTCTAGGGAAACTAGTCTATATTTGCTTTCTTCTTCTACCTAGCAATTACTTAGAAGTTTTGGTTGGAAGTGGTTGATGTTTCTTTATGCATCTGTTTTTAATTATGCACTATATTAAGAATGTGTTTTGAATTATTTCTACTTTTTTGGAATTTATCAAGATTACTTGGAGGACTAGCTTAAAATTAATTTCAGGGGCCAGAGATTTAGCTCAGTGGTTCTGGCACCTGCCTAGCAAGTGCAAGGTCCCTGGTTCAATCCCTGGTAACCACACACAATAATACCGGGCATGGTGGCTCACACCAGCAATCAGTACCACATACCACAGATGCCTGGCTTGGTGGCTCACGCCTGTAAGCCCAGCACTTGGAGGCAGAGGCAGGAGGATTGCTGAGTTCAAGACTTGCATGAGTTACATAGTGAGCTCAGGACCAGCCTGAACTACAAAGTGAGACCCCATCACACACAAAAAAATTAATTTCAGCAAATTGTCCATGAATGTTTAAAACGGAGAGGTTTTTTTAGAAAAGAAAATTCCGTCTGTGTATATATGCATCTGCATGTAATCTCTTGATAGTACAATAGTAATATATTAGTTACCTATTAAAATCAAATTTCTCTTAATTTGTGATGTTATTTCATATATAAGGATTAATATATGTCATGTTTCACTAGAGAATATTTGTATAAAATGATGTTTTTCATGTCTCTTTTCTATAAATTATTTTTGGTTTTTGTTTGTTTGTTTGTTTTTGTTTTGTTATGTTTTTGTTTTTTTTGAGACAGGGTCTCACTTTGTAGTTCAGGCAGGTCCTGAGCTCACTATGTAGCCCAGGCAAGCCGCCGTGAACTCAGCAATCCTCCTGCCTCTGCCTCCCAAGTGCTGGGATGACAGGCATGAGCCACCACGCCTGGCACTGTGGTATGTGGTATTGATTGCTGGTGGGCGTGAGTCACCACGCCCAGCATTCTATGTGGTCACCGGGATCAAATTCAGGACCTTGTGCTTGTGAGGCAGGTGCCAGAACCACTGAGCTAAATCTCCAGCCCTTCTATAAATTATTTTTAATCTACCATAATTATCTTTGCTTTCTTTTGCTTGCGATGTTTGTGAAATAACTTTATGTTTCCCTGTATTTTTAACCTCTGTGTTACTAATTTTTAGTTTTGTCTTTTATATGTAGCAGGGAGCTAGTGTTTATTTTTAAATTTTCCATTTCTTTGCCTTTTGAAGAGGAAATTTGAAAGAATATTTCCTGTCCAAATTGAATGTATGGTCTTATTTTTATCATCTTTTATGTTTTGCTTTTATATGAGTCCACTGTATGCAGTGTTTCTGCCTTTCACTACATGAACTATGTCATTTACTTCGGTGACATGAAGGCGCTGGAAAGGCAGGTACAGGTTCTATTGTGTATTCTAACAAGTGACTATTTCTTTGTTTTTAGAAATGTGTTAGTGTTGGGTTGGGGATTTAGCTCAAGTGGTACCGCACCAACCTTGGACGTACAAGGGCCCGAGTTCGATCCCCAGTACCACAAAAACAAAAAACAAAACAAAAAAATGTGTCAGTGAGCATTTATTGAATTATTGATACCCGGATGAAACTAGGCCTTGATTCTCCCTGTGAGGCAGGAGTGCTGATACATTAACTCTCCATCCACTTTGAACTTGACAGCTTTTATTGTCCACTCTCACGTGTGAAAGCAACTATTGCACGTGTTTTCTAATCATTTAACCTTCCTTTCACTAATTATTTTTAGTGTTTGTACTTAATATTGTAATTCTGATGGTCGTGATCATGTAATCCTAACTAGCTTAAGCCATTCATTGAAAACTCTTAGTCCCAACGACTGAGAGACAGTTTTTAACATTTTTATTAGTGCACGTTTGCAGCACACTGTCTATGTTCTTCAGATGGAGGTCGTTGCATACACATCTGAACTCCTTTTTGCGCCCTCTCACCCCGACCTCCTGGTCCCTTCCCATGTGAGAAAGCGCTCTCTCCCTACTAACTGTTAGCTATCTTTTACTTTGCTCTTTATTTGTAACTTCAGTTTCTTATATAGGGAAAACCATCTGATATTTAAACTTGTGGGTCTGATTTATTTTTCTTAAAATTATGGTCTCAAGCTCCACCCATTTTCCTACGATTGAATAAGTTTAAAATATTTTTTCAAGAAAGATGGACAAGTGTTAGAGTTTCCAGTTGTTGATCTCTGAAAATGAATATCATCTTGGAGATTGGATAATAGCTTCTCCTAGTGTATAGATTCACAGTCATGGTCTTTATTTTATCATTTTTTATGACTTGTTTTGGGGGGGATTTATACCAGTATGTGACATGTTTTAATTCTCGTTTTTTCCCACAACCTCACTCCCTAAATACATAGTTTTGTTTCCTTTTTTTTTTACCATCACATTTTTTCTTCACCCCTCTTACTCACTATTTCCTGTTGAATATTTTCTATTTCACAATATCCATCATACATTCTAGAACTCATTAACATCTTCATTTTCTCATACCAGAGAACAGATAGGATATTCACACCTCTGTGACCTATTTATTTCACTTATGAGTATGTCCTGAAGGTACGTCCATTTGAGTATAAGTGACTCAAACTTATCATTATTTAAGGCAGAGTAATACTCCATTTTATAGAGAAACCACATCTTCTTTATCATCTCCTGTGGATGGGCATTAAACTTCATAAATGTTGCTCTATAAACTCAGATATTTCAGGTTAAAGAGAAGTCCAGCTGAAGCCTCTGCAAACAGTGAGCTAAATAAGCTTTTGGTCCCTTAAAAAAAAATAATCTTCCTCTATTTTTAGATCAGATTTTATTCCTGTCCTTCTAAGTTGCTGTCTTTTCTCCCACCATTTTTGTTTCTGTATACATCTCCATTAGAGTACTGCCTTCCTTATACCAGTAGTTCTTAACATGTGTTCTGCAGGCAGCAATATTTCATGCTCAGATACATATGTACATGTGTGTATATGTGAATATTTATATATGCAAATGAATTATTTATACCTTTTAGTATCTATCAAACTTTATAATAAAAACTTAATAAAATTTATGTATAAAAGTATATTTGGGGAGGAGAGAAAATACTATAAATCCAATGTGAATGTCTGAGATGAAAAAATAGATGATTCTTTTTAACTGTGAACATTTCTGCCTATCATACTTTGAGATAACCTTTTCTTCTTAGGAAATTTAATGTAATGCTGTAGCTATCATAACTTCTTAGGAACCTTTCTTTGGACAAGTGAAGCTATGTCTTTCATAGGCAACAGATACAAAATAAGGACCCCAAATAAGAATTTTGTTTTGGGTTTAGCTTCTAGTTCTTGCCATTGAAAGAATATTCAGAAAAATGCTACACAGACTGATACACTGACTTTCATATAACAAAAGGATATTTACAATAAGTCTGAAGTTTTTTTCTATTTTCCATTGTTTCAAATATGCCTAGGTATGCAGATGTGTTCTTCAAACTCTAACTAAGCAGAGTGATATTAGGTGTTAGTCCTGCCATTCTCTCTTCATTACCTTTAGGACTTAATTCCAAAGAAATAGTTTGCCAAAAGAAAAATATACTTTGTTTTCCCTTCTTGGCAGCCTTGATTTACCAGTTCTTTATCTAAATACTTTTCTTCACTTCTTTGGGGACTTACTCAGTTTTCTAGAGTTGCAAATGAGGGCACCCACAGCTCGTAACCTTTCCAGGAAATGTTTGCTTCTAAATATTTCCTGAATTGCACCCTTTGCACAGCCCAGGTGGCACACTCAACTCCTTGTTGGGCACAGTTCTCCTCCAGTCTCTCTCCCCCTCCATCTTTCTGCTTCACACTGCAGGAGGGGTCGGCCTGGGAGACCCTTCCTGCCATGTTGGGACACTTCCTTTGCTGTCCCTTCACGTTCTCCTATCAATCTGCCCGCCTAGGTCTCCTAGGAGAAGCGCTTAGCTCTGGTCATCTGACTCCTACGCACTTTGGCTTCTCTCACTGGGACTTTTTTTCTCCTTTTCTGCTAATTCTTTAGCATCTCAAGTCATGCCATCTGCCAGAAGCCCGAGGCCTTCTCCTTTTCCTGCACTCTCCAGCAAGATTTATCCACTTAGGCAACACTTAATGATGAGCTACTAGCTGGAGAGACAATTGGGAGTAAAGCTGTCATGTCTGTATTCTTTTCTTATCTTCTCTTTTGCAATGGGGTCTCCAGGCTGGCATTGAATTCGTATGGTTTGAGCCTACCTCCTCCCTTGGCCTCCTAAGTAGCTGGACTACAGGTCTTCAAAACCATGCCTGATTTTATCTTTGTTCTTTCATGAGTTTTATGTGCTATCACAGAGTGATGTCTACTCATTTTTTAAATACATATTTTATCTGACTCTTCCATTGGCTTGGAAGCTTCTGTGGTCAGGGGCAATCACGCTATATCATCTCACCAGTACCCATCAAAGTGCGGGAGGCAGAGTACGCTGTTGTCTGACTGGGTAACCTCCAGTTCTCCCAGTGCATCAGAGGCCATATAATTTAGATAACATTTAGATTTTCTGTAAAATTCTATTTTTTATGGAATTCTACATCTTGAAACTGCCTCCATGACACTAAAAAGCCTATGCACAACTCAGAAGCACTCACATGCAGATTCCCTCTTCATAGTCTAGATTTCATCTTTGTGACTTTTAAGATTTTTAAGATTCAAATTTTTATTTGAATACATGATTTTTACTCCTTACAGCAGTTGGGGATCTAAGGCAGAAACATCAATTCTTAATGGAAACAAAGCCAAAAGAACAGAGAGGAAAAATTGCTCTGTAATTTCTGTAAGAATTTTAATTCTTAAATATTATAGTGATAGCATGAAAAGAAATAAAGAGAAAAGCCATCACTCAGTAAGAAACATCTAGTTATAAAATAATTAGGAAAATATAAAAATAGATGTAAACACTTTGTCTCAAGGCAAAATTAGAATTATCGAATACTTTCTGTGCTAGGAAAATGAGGAACAGATCTTACTCATGGAGGAGACATTTCTTTGCCAACAATTTTAATAAGAAGTATCAGTATTGCATAAAATTTGCCAAGTGTGATTTCACTGTTAACTGATACTTTCCCCATCTCCAGCAGCTTTGAGCTTACAGGGCTGCTCAGGATCACTGCGCTGTGCCTCAAACTCATAATGCCTCCCCGGAGGCTCCTCCCTCCCCCGAACTTCCAGAGCCTTTCAAATGGGAATCTCTAGTGTAATGAACAGTCTCTTTTGTCTGAACTAGAGGTATTAATTGGGGATCAGTGGATCACCCTGAAAAGACCAGAGGAGAAGTTCAGGGGGGTGGTCTATGGAGTTTTACGGGAGGAAAAAGCTTCTCTATTTTCACTAAGCTCTAACTGCAATGTAAGTAAAAATCAGACCAGTATTAGCAACTTCGAGACTTTTTCACCCATACAAACCACAGATGTATTCTTCTGTTACATTTCTTATATATATTTTGACACAGTACTAATAATAATTTAAATATCATTAGTAACTACTTCAAATTATTAAAACTACCCATGATTTAATGTTAATAAACACAAATACAGTATAATATTCTGCCCATTAGGTTTTAATTTTTTTTTTTTTTTTTTTAGGTTTTTGAGACAGGGTCTTGCTTTGTAGTTCAGGCTGGCCCTGAGCTCACTGTGTAGCTCAGGCAAGCTTTGAACTCAGCAATCCTCCTGCCTCTGCCTCCCAAATGCTGGGATTACAGGTGTGAGCTACCATGCCCAGCTCAAATTTTAAATTTTTTATAGTTATACATTTCAGTATAATTGGCTACCTTTATAATCTTACATATTTTATTCTATGAATTTAAAAATATGCTAAGAAAGGGTCTTCAGACCTTACCAGACAGAGAGGTGTCTGCAACACAAAGAAAGATAAGGGCTCCTCCTTCAGTTCTCATTTTTGGAGTTTGTTAACTGATCACATGAATAGAAAGACATGGAACCCTAGGCTTGGCCCAAGTGCAGAGCCACTGCGACATCCCTGGAACTTCTGGAATCACTTGTATGTGCTTCTCTTGTCAGCTGGGTCTCCGTTGCACTGGGAGAAGAGTCCAAGTTCCGTAGAAACAACTAATTAATATGTGTTGTTGTTTGAGGTCGTACTAGCACTAATAACAATGCATAATTCTTAAAGGTTCAACCATGTCCCTGAATATTTTAATTGTCAAAATGACCCTCCGAAGAACACAGTTGCATCCATGTTCTCACTGAGGTGTCACTTCCTCAAAGGGCAAGAGCAGCTGGGGTCACATTCACCTCACAGAGGAGGAGAGTGAGTCAGGAAAGGCTGAGCTCTCACTGTTGGTCAGCATTGGTGTTTTTAAATGACATTATCATTTCCCTTTAGCAGAGATGGAAACAAACTGAGAGGTCAAGGAAGTTGCAGCAGGTGTGTGAGCTGGGACTCGAATCCAGTTTGCTCAGCCTCCAAAACCTAGTTGTGCATTTTCTGCCATGTCCTTCTGCTGGCCCCGTTAGCCTTTTCCCCGAATTGAGAGAGGCGAACAACTTTAGAATGACACTCCCCACGCCCACCCCGAGAAAGCTGTTGATTACTCGGTTCCGACTTGGGAGAGGAAGAGCAGGCATCTCCAAGCCCTGGGCCTGCTGTTGGTTCCCTGTCTTTGGGATCGAATGGTCTCTCCCACGGGGGTCTGTCCACTCCCACGTGGTTCCCAAGGCTTCGTGTCCTGTGCAGCATCTTCCCGGAGGCAAGGTGTACTCTCAATCAGATGCTTTGCTGGGAATTGGGAACCATTATATCCTATATATGTGCTTTTCGAAATTTAAGACTAAGTCTGATTAATGGGCAGTACCTACATATCTTATTTTCCATTTACGTGAAAGCAGACTTTATTATTAATTTGTACAAAGGGTAGAGAGGGATTCCCCCCACCTCATTTTTTCTGGTTTTCTCATTTACTGTTGAAATATTGCAGAACATAAACCAAGAGCATGTTGTTAATTCCATTATAAGAGCAGGAGGTAGTGGGAGTCCTTGCACTTTTAAAAAATAGCAGGCTGAGAAGGGCTGGAAACTTGTCCCGAGCGTCCTCCAAGTGCAAGTCCGTGCACGTTACTATAGCCTCACCCTCATGACCCCCTTCTTTCTGGAAGCGTTCGTTTTGGTCTGGGTGTCATGTCCTGCTTCACGCTTCCAACTCCAGTGAAGCTGACAGCTCTGATTTACTTCCTGTTCTTCTCATCTGTTGCCTGCTTATTCTCAGGCTTTTCTTACCCCAAGTTTAAGCTCTGTGTATTTGTCTTTTTTAAATTTACTATAATGAAACTCACTTATAAAACCATAACTAAGTCTACGTTTTTCAAACTATTTGCTTTTCAGACCCACTTGAAGAGACTGTTATATTCAGGTTTGCCTTCTTTCTGTCCCAAATCCTCATTCTCATGGAGCAATTAATTTGCACTTCAATGTTTATAAAAGATACATTCTTCTAGAAAATTTGCAAATTATTTTGGGGGCTCCAAAGATAAAGCCTAAGAACAAACTCTAACTTCAGCTTCCAAACACAAAATAAGTTTCCAAACAACATGCATGCAGCAACCCCACCCTTAAAAAAAAACTATCTTGATCAACTTTCTTAAAAATCTAGCCAAATATTCCTTAATTCTTTTCACTTGAAATACAGTTATGCATTGTCTGATAGATCACTGAGACCTTTCATCCACGGAGCTAGAGTTAACAGTAAAGGGAAACTGCTGAGCAACAGCAAGGGGAAAAGATTACTACACAACTTTAGTTCTCTTTGTCTTGGTGGCTTAAAAAGATGTGAGAGAACCGCTGAAGAATAGGCACTTCCCTGGTCTCTTTTCTTGCCCTGTCTTTCCAGGCACTTCCACAACTTACAGAATCTTAGCTCGGCTCCTGCCGCAAGTTCGCGAATAAAGGTTTACAGTACCTGAACTTGGGGGACGGATGCCACAAGCTCATCTACCTGGACCTTTCCGGCTGCACTCAGGTTTGCCTTTCAGGATCCCCTTTCCCGCCGCGGGTGAGGACGTCCTCCGAGGCTGCGCCGCATCCAGCCCTCAGGTTCCACAAATGCTGTGCACGGCCCAGCCCACAG
Source organism: Thryonomys swinderianus (assembly GCA_004025085.1). NCBI lineage: Eukaryota > Metazoa > Chordata > Mammalia > Rodentia > Thryonomyidae > Thryonomys > Thryonomys swinderianus. The sequence continues at coordinate 44,046 of PVIC010006516.1, forward strand.
CGGCACGCTTTGCAGAGGTTTTAAGTTACACGGCCAGGGCTGCTCTTGCTCTCCCCAGGGTTGCTACTATAGGCTCTTGGCTTCCCTCCACCGGGTGTCACATCCACAGGCATCCAGAGCTCATTGGAGGACGAAATGCTTCACTTCAGTGGGGAAGCTCTGAGCATAGTTCTGAAACCAGAATCCAGATCTTAGGCACTTCATGGTTGTTACTAAGATACGGACAAAGGAAGAGAACAATTCCTGAAAAATCAATTTGCTTTCACATTTAAAAAAAAAAGTTACAAGTGATAAAAACGAGGAAGGAAATATGCACCATAATATTGTAGTTTTTATAATTGCATATTCTTGGGTTAAATGCCATGAAGATTTGAGATCTGTGAAGGAAAATGTTTTAAACTGGGGACTAGAGCTAGGAAATTTGGACAGAAAAGTATAGTTGTGGCAGATAGATCATGGGGCATTGGAAGTAGTCACTGATAGCTTCTTCTCTTAATTTTTTTTTTTTTTTTTGAGACAGGGTCTTGCTTTGTAGTTCAGGCTGGCCCTCAGCTCACTATGTAGCCCAGGCAAGCCTCAAACTCAGCAATCCTCCTGTCTCTGCCTCCTGAGTGCTGGAATGACAGGCATGAGCCATCACGCCTGGCACTGTGGTATGTGGTATTGATGGCTGGTGGGCATGAGTCACCACGCCCAGCATTGTATGTAGTTACTGGGATTGAACTCAGGGCCTTGCACTTGCAAGGCAGGCGCTGGAACCACTGAGCTAAATCTCTAGCCCACTTCTTTTAATTTTGATAGACCCAGTCATAATTTTTTTATCTTTTTCTCTTCTACCTCTTTGTGTTGTGTATCTTATTGATATCAGTTTAATAGTATGTTCCTTATTTTATAAGAATAATGTAATTGCGCAGGTGAGAATTTGCTGAACTATTGGTAGTTAGCATTTATTAAGTCATTCCTGTGCACCAGACCCTAGGCTAGTGTGCTGCACAGATTGGTTTCTCATACAGGGTACTCTGTGTTTCCAATAGCCACTTACAAGTGGGTAAATCGGCCAGTGATACACAGCTGGTAGAAGAGCATGATACTGGCACAATGACAACCGCCTGTTGGTGGCTCCCAAAGCAGGCAGGTTCCCCAGGGGGCTGGTAAACACAGGAGAACTTTTTCTGCTCTGAATTCTTGAATTCTGACCTCACCATCTGTTTCAGTGACTTTCCTTGTCACTGAAAGACAGTATTCCACACCCACAACTCAGTAGGTATTTTGGCTCAGTGTGTAGAGGTTTTAGTTCACAGCTGGCCGGCTCCAAGGCAGAATGGCACAGCAGAGGGCCTGGCAGGGAAGAGAGCTGCTCGGGGCATGGTGCACAGGAAGCAGAGAGGAAGGGAGACACTGAGGAGGCACATAAATCCTTCCATGTAACACTCCTAGTAACCTGCCTCCACTTCCTAACAGTGAGTCCACTGTTGACCCCATAACCCAATCAGCTTCCAGATGCCCTGACTGTGAGTACATGAGGGCTTAGGGGACATCTGTTTATAAATCACAACACCCTATTATGGTCAGACCATGGCTTCCTGATGCGCTAGGTACAGGGAAAGGATTCTAAACTGTAGTTGAAAATATCTAGAATTGACATGTTTTTAAAACTGGCTTTCTGATGTGTAGCTTTCTAGACATCAGCATCTACCAGGCTTTATGACAGCCTTAATGTTTCCCACATTTTGGCTGAACTTTAGAAAGACTTCTTTCCAACTAGGCCCTGATGTGTCTTTTCTTACAGCATTTACTTTAGAAAACTCAGAACTGCACATTCTTTTGTTGCCTCCCTCGAGATGTAAACCTTAAAAAGCTTCTTGCTGGTTTTAAAGCCCAGGACTATCTTCCTCAAGGACTGGAAGAATATCCCTTGGATGTGTAATCATCAAAGAAGATGCTGCCATATTGCCCTGCTTCTCTGGGAGGGTGGAAGCCTAACTTCCATGGTCACCAGTTAGCGAACACAAATGGCCTGATCATCAGGAAAAATATTTGCAAATTCAGGGATAAATTAATGTGTTTAATGTGCAAATCCCATTGAGCAACCTCCCTCCACCACATAAAATCTCCACTACATTTCTACTCATTCACTGGAGTGCTTAAAAACCCTCCCACAGTATGACTTTACTCCTTGTTCTCCTCAGTTTTCAAGAGGTAATTCTGTAGCAACACACACACACATACACGCACTGTGTTAGCTTTCCATTCCTGTGGCAAAATACCTGAAAAAAAAAATCAAGTGTAAGGAAGAAAGAGCAGCAGGTGTGGTGGCACACACCTGTGATCCAGCACTTTGGCTGGCTGAGCAAGGAAGATTATAAGTTTGAATCCAGTCTGGCAAATCTAGTCACTTAGCGAGACCCTGTCTCAAAATAAAAAACCAGAAGGGCTGGGGATGTAGCTCGAAGGGTGTAGGTTTGTCCCGGGTACTGGAGGGAAGATTGGCTTCAGCGCACAGAACCTCAGAGGTTCTGGCCTGTGGTCCCGGGGCTTTGTCATTTCCAGGTCTGTGGTGGAGCAGCACATTGTGCCAGGGGTCCGTGGCAGAGCAAAGTGCTCACCTCAGCGTGGTCAGGAAGCAGCGCCAGAGACAGGGCTGGAGGTCCTGATGGCCCCTTCAAGGGGACCCTAGGACCTGTTTCTTCCTACCAGCCCCACCCCCAAAAGGGCTCCCCTTTCTTCCTTAGAATACATATTTTTCAGGGGCTGGAGGGTTAGCTCAGTGGTTCCGGTGCCTGCCTCGCAAGCGCAAGGTCCTGAGTTCAATCCCTGGTAACCACATATAATGCCGGGCGTGGAGACTCACGCCTGTAATCCCAGCACTCGGGAGGCAGAGACAAGAGGATTGCTGAGTTTGCGGCGGCTTGCCTGGGCTCCATAGTGAGCTCAGGGCCAGCCTGAACTACAAAAGCGAGACCCTGTCTCAAAAAAAAAAAAAAATACATATTTTCAGACACAGTAAAGTCTACATCAAAGTTTGCACATCTGTGATACATCATAACCCAGATGTATAGGCAGAACATGCATATTCTGTCTTTAAATTTGGGCTAATATTTAATGTTTTGGAAATTTTACCTCCAAAATTTAGATTTTCTTTGAAAAAAATGGGAAGAACTAGCTGAAGTGGCTGCACCTCTGCGTGACAACAGGCATCGGCTGTAGATTGAACTGTGTGGCTTTCAGACTCATGTGTTCAAGTCCTAACCCCAGCACCTATTTGCTTGGAAACAGGGTCACTGCAGATCTAACTCAGTACGATGAAGTTACTGAGGGTTGGCCCCGCTCCAGTAGCACTGGTGCCTCATACAAAAGCCAAACTTGGACCCAGACACAGAGACAGGGAGAACCGGAGAGCACGGTGACAGCCCGGCAGGGCTTCCTGCTGACTCAACAAAAGCAAAACCTTGAGAGGATGTATAAGATCCGGTATAATGTCGCCGTCTCCGATTCCTCTGTGACGTCGTTTCTCTGACTTCCCTTGCTCCAGTTCCGTCCCAGCCATACCGGCTTCCTCTCCGTGCTTTAAAAACCCCGAGCGAGCTCCCACCTTCCACACTGGTCATTTCCCTGCCTGGGATGTGCTTTCCACAGACACCTGCATAATCAACCTCCTTGGTCTTCCCTCAGTTATCCTCATGAATGACCAAAAATGGATAACAGAGCACCAGGCAGAAGGCCCCGAGAGCCGCATTATTTCCCTGTTGATTTTGGAACGCTCTGAAGTACGTTCTTTTTTTCCCCAAAACTTCAACATGGAAAATATGGGCAGGCTCCGGGTTCTGGTGGGGAGGACAAAGCTGTTCTACTTGTACATGAGAAAGTGTCAGTTGGCGTGGGAAGGATTCCCGGTTCTCGTGAAACCTTTTGTCTTCCGTGAACTCCAAGGATTCTCCTGGGGACATTACCCTGAGGTGGCTGGCGCCTTTCCCAACATGTTCATGGATCTTCCCTGTGCGCCACAGAGGCGAAGGTGCCTGCAGGGCGGCAGGCCTGGGAACCACGCTGGGAGGGGAAGCTGGGGCCACCCAAGCTCGGGCAGGAGCCCCAGGGCTCAGAAACAGGCAGGGCGGGAAAGAGACTTCCTGACATTCACACAGTTTGGACTTTCCTTCAAGGTGCTGCTTCATCACCTTCTCACAGAGGCCTTTGCTGACTTCACTGTTATCGCACGGCCTGTCGCATTATGTCCCCTCTCTGTGTGTGGCCAGCACTGTGCCTTACACCAGGACTGGTGCAGTCAGTGGCCTGCTGGTAATCTGCTCTGCTCCGTGTGACCTTGAAGGCAGGGCTGGCACCCTGATCATCTGAAAAGCCGCATCCTCACACACTCATGGCCCGTGGAAAAGCTTTGATCGGTGTTGACGGTTCAGTGAATGAAGGAGGCTGTGGCCAATCTGAAGGTACAGGAAGCCAGCTGCTTCGGATGGGGGCCAGGAAGCCGAGAAGTTGGCAGCTTGCTAGAGGAAGGTTTGATGATCTCTTCTTGGTTAGGGTTGATTCTGAGATCCTTTCAAATTTACAGGGAGAGAAGAGCCTAGGAAACTATAACTAAAGTGAAAGTACTTTTCTTTATCAGTCAAATTTCAGTTGCTACATGCTAGTCAACAAACATAAGTAAAGACAGCATACCGGAAATGTTTTAACGATTATAATACTCAAGTGCGATAGATAGTGGTTTATCAGTAGTTCTTACATTGCTGAATCTCTCTGGGATCCATGGCACTCACGGCAGTGCGAGCTGGAGGCTGGAAGCTCATTTCAGTTCTCTCAAGTCTGCATGACTTTCCCGCCTTCCCTCTCAGAGAGCAGAGCAGACATTGTGAAGGTCTTGCTTGCTCAGCTCTGGGGTGGGTGGGGATGCCATGCGTCAGAAGAAGGCACTGGGATGGTAAAAGAGGCCTGTAGTTGAAGTCAAGAGATCTGGAATATCTGTAGTCACTAACCAGTTTTGTGACCTTGGACAGTTACTTGTCTGCTCTGCCTCATTTCCCTCCTCTGTAAGATGACTAGCCTGGGCTAGGTCACCTCTGAGTCCTTCTTTCAACTTCAGGGTTTTGTGCTTCTCGATGGCAAACAACTGGAAGGAGCACAGTTTGGAGAAAACAATACTGAGTTTGGTTTTAGAAAGGCTGAACTTGAGATTCTTAGGATACACCTGTGCATAAATGATGAGAAGTTCAGCACTTGAGATTAGCAGTCTGGTTCTTGGAACAGAGCTGGACTGAAGATGTGGATTAAGGGGTCTATCAGTAAGGGTCAGTTACAACAGTGAGTTTTGTGATCAGCTAAGCTACTAGTGAAAGAGCAAATTGCGCATCAGAATTAATGGGTAACAGTTGTATTCAAAGTTACAACACACTTATATTGGGTCAGTTCCTTTTTTCTACATTATAGGGAATAATTAAGGGCAGAAAAAGTCCCGCTTTTTAATATTTTTTGAGTCACTGTGAAAGTACTGTCACCAGGGCCCATGTCAAGCTACCAATGAAAGGTACCCGGATAGGGAACCGGGAAGCCTGCGGCAGTGTATGGTCCAATAAGGCATTGCTGTGCAGACACAGTGGACTTGTTCTGACAGTGGTGCGAGCTGGTGCACGCAGCTCTGAAGTGGACGCGAAGGCGGGAGAGTCACCCGCTTAAGGCCACACGCCAGGGCTCGAGCATGGGTCCAGGTATCGCTGGAGACCAGGCTCTTCGCCACCAGGCTATCATCTGTGAAAATGAGAAGCGCTCTACTGCAGATAGTAAGGAGAAGAACTGCATCTTGAACTGGAAAAAAGGGTGCGGGCGTAGGTTTCATTTAATAAGGAATTCTAGTGGAAAAGCTGTCACAAGTCAAAAAGGTCACACAGGGCCGGAGGGTTAGCTCAGTGGTTCCGGCGCCTGCCTCGCAAGCACAAGGTCCTGAGTTCGATCCCTAGTGACCATATACAATGTTGGGTGTGGAGACTCACGCCCACCAGCAATCAATACTACATACCACAGTGCTGGGCATGGTGGCTCACGCCTGTCATCTCAGCACTCGGGAGGCAGAGGCAGGAAGATTGCTGAGTTCAAGGCTTGCCTGGGCTACATAGTGAGCTCAGAGCCAGCCTGAATTACAAAGCGAGACCCTGTCTCAAAAAAAAGGTCACACAGCTATTCCTGCTGTTCTGGTTGTTATTTTTTCTTTCATTCTTCCTTTTCCTTCTTTTTTTCCTGGAGACAGGGTCCCACTGTGTATTCTACTGAGCCTTAAACTCACCCTTTAGCCAGGTTGGCCTCAGACTCAAAGTGATCCTCCCAAGTGCTGGGATTTGGGCATGTGTCACTGAATCCGTCTCTGGTTCAATTCTTGTGCCTCAGTTTCCCTATCAAAGGAAGGGAACAGAGTCTTTTCTGAGAAGCCCATGTTTAAAAATCATATAATGTACAGAGACCTTATCTATCTTGTAAATAGGACACGTGTAAATTTAAATGGTTGGTATAATTACTAGTTTGAAAATACCTCTGTGCTGACCACATTGAAAATAAAACTTAAACACCACAAACATTTATTGTTTAACATCCACAGCTTACTATAATCTCTTTGTATACAAAATGGATAAGCATTTTTATTGTATTAGTCAAAATTAAACATCTGGCAAAATTTTTTAGATCTTGAAGATTTAGATGCTAGAATGATGTGCCTCATGGGACACAGATCATGTTTCCTATTCCTGGAAAAACAAGTTTAAAGAAAATCTTGTGCTTTCTGAAAACCATGCTTAGGTCTTCTTGTTCTCTGTCTTGGGCAGTGACTTCCACACACAATTTTATGAACTGCTCTCGAAACTCTATTTTGGTCTTTGGACCAGAGTGAAGCATGTCTCTGAGAAGCCGCCATTCTGCCCAATGAACCCAGGCAAATGGAGTAGCTCTCCGTATGCGAATGTTGGAACTAGAAAGCGTGACGGCGGTGGTTCCCTCAGTCACGGGGCAGTAGGGCTCCATTCTGATGTAGGGGAGGGGAGCAATTTGGCCGCTGGGTGAAGAAGACAAGAAAGGAGCCCTGTGCAGAGGGACAGCGCTGGGGACCGGCCTGCTCTGGCCCTTCACAGCTCTGGCTCACTGCATGGGCAGGCACAGTTCTGGATCCAGGGCTGCAGAACAGGAGAAACAGCTGGACCTGGAACAGCTGGCACCCACAGGCCCTGCTGAGCTTGTGTTCTAAGTCGCCACTCACGGTGGAAAATGACACTCTTTTTCGTGTTCCGTTGGTTATGTCTTTAAGACTTGGCGATCTTTCGTGACTGGCCACACTGACGCCCCACCCCGTTTAGAACAGCTAATTCTGATTTATGTTGCATAAACAATTCATTCAACGACAAACCAGGCTGTTAACAAAGCTCTGTCATGCCCTCCTCTGTGTCAGCACTGTGTGAAGGACATCCGGTAGCTAACACACTGCCTGAGTCCTTCCAGAGGGACTGCTCGTGTGCTCAGGCCATTGGCGCAGGAGGCAGAGGATTAGAGGGAAGGCGGTGGGCTTCTAGGCCGAGGGAGAAGGAGCTCTTCCTTGGGTGTGTCGAGGGCACCCAGGAGAAGGCATGATGGAACAAATAAACTTCCCATGTGCCCATGTGGAGGTGGGAGGCCCAGGAGGAGCAGACAGGCCTGGAAACCACAGGGCTGGCCAGAGAGGCAGGATGGCACGACCTCAGCAGGTAACATCCGGGCTCCAACATTTGGGAGCCCGTCAGCCCCTCTCCGCGCAGACCCTGGGAGGAGCTGCCGTTGGCAGGGCTGCGGTGCATTTGAGTGCAGTGAGACAGTGTTCCGTAAGGTCTGGGGGAAAGTTTTGCTTTTCTCTCTAGTACTTCATTCTGCTTACCAAGCCAGGCTCCTTAGTGGTCACTAAGAGGTCAGGAAGGATATATGGGCTGGACCGAAGTCATTAGAGTGCCTGTTAGTCATTAGATTAGTGCTGGGGAGCAGGGGAAACAGCTGGACATGGGACAGGAACACGGCTTGGGCCAGTTCTACTTTAGACGATGTTTCTAGCAGTCGTGCAGGATCTGGCCCTGCAGCGGTAACTTTTCCGTGTTGCCCAACTAACTGATTTATAGCCATTGTTGTGCGAACGGAGTGGAAAGTTGAAGCCTAGTGAGATGTGATCACCAGTGTCCTAAGCTTCTTCCTTCTTTTCGCCTCGAGGAGCAGCACAGAGGGATCTGAGTGGGTCTTTGGTACTCAGCACTTGGGTCTTGATTTCTTACAGCTCATGGACAAGTTGTGCCCTGGACAACTTGTTCCTTTCACACACAGCCCTGTCTCGTCACACTGATAGTTTCGGGTGCCCCAAAGACAGCTGGAGAGAGTTCTTCTGACATCATCAAAGCGCCTCTGACCCCCTCAGCAGCAATCGTTTCCTGCAGGGACTTGAGGTGTGGGCACCACTGGTGAGGGTGAGGTTGGGCCCCCCCAACTCCCTAGCAGTGGGGACTTTCCCAGCCAAGGGCAGGGCAACAGGACTCCAGCTGGTATCAAAATAGAAGCCAAGTCACTTCACCACTGGACAAGGAGCACCCGGGCCCCAGCTGTTGCAAGAAGGAATCCTACACAGGAAACACACAGATAGCAGCTGTGATGAGGCCTGGGATTTTAACAGGGCAAATATTTTGCTTTTTCTTTTAGGACAATTTTAAAATTTGATTTATATCCCCCATTATTTCAGTGAAGAGAAAGCACAACTAATAGTTGCTTGGCCTAAAAGACTCTAGCAGGAATATTTGAGTCATAAAACATTGGCCAAAGATCTTTTTGGATATGCTAATATAAACTCTGTGGGAAACTCAGCCCTTCATGCCAGGACACACTGTAAGTCTCTTCTCAGAGGCTCTCGCTCCTTTGCTTAGAAACAACTCTCCTTGGCCAGGAGCGCCGAGCTTCTGGCTGTGCTGCGGGGAGCTGCCTCGCTCTGGCTGCTTGCTGCTGTCCTTTTTTTCCCTCGCTCAGGAAATCTTTTCATGAACACGTTCCCAGGACAGCAAGACAGAGAAAGCTGTCTGTCCACCTTGCGGAAGCGACTGTAAGAGAGAACAGTCAGGGGAGGGGCTGAGATCCAGGGGAGGAGCTCGGACGGGTCCTCATCTTGGCCGCTAGCTGTGTGCTGCGGTGGGAGGAAGTGAGGTCCGGCTCTGGCTTCACCTGGACGTGAGACTGAAGAGCGTTCTTCCGTCCGCGCAGGGCGTGCTGAGCGCCTGCGCTTGTCTCACACACTGTCCCGCGGGGCGCGCACGGTGAGGGACAGGGGGGGACGCACCCTCCATCCCGCGGCTGCTCTGAATAGCGTGTCGCTGTGTTTGCAAATCGAGCGACGCGCCAGCTACTGTGAGGTGGGGTCCGTTAGCGCTGTTCCCGCTCCTCCGGCTCTCTGTGGGAGAGGCTGCGCCCAGAAGGACAAGAGGACACGTGGAGGTGGTGGTACACGGCCTTTGTGCTAGGCGTTTTATATACATGGCCCCATTTTGTCTTCTCAAGGATCTCTTTTAAAATTATATTGTGCTCATTTTACAGCTGAGAAAACTAAGAGGAAGATAGGTTATGCTGCCTTTGTTAAAAGTGAGAAATAGACACAGCCAGATTCAAGCTCTGCTCTGTGGACTCTGAACTAACATTCCTCCCTCCTGCTCTCTTCCCTATGTCTGTACGAGTTCATCATCTCCGCTGGACTTTTGTTACAAGCACTTATGGGAACTGTATTTAAGATTCTTTGGCAGTACAAAGCAAAATCCCTCATTCCTGTTTCTGGGTCTCCCATTAGCTTTTCCCACCTGCATACCCACAAAACTTCTCATTGTCACTTACAACATTCTTGTGGCTTTGCCTCCATTGTGTTTATCTTCAGCTTGGAATCATACCTAATCTCGACTATGATC